>JAWZTD010000002.1:5790973-5811296 GCA_035221335.1 Echites panduratus | reverse complement strand
AATATATAATAAAAAAAATAATAATAAAAATTAAAAAAAAATTTAAAATGTTTTTTATTTTAATTCCCCCCCCCCCCCCCCCCCGGTTTTGGATCTGGAGGATTGACCTCTATCCTTTGTTTTAGAACATCCCACATTAGACCATGTCTGGTCTCTGAGGAAGAAGTAGATTATAGAACTTATCATGCAAGAAGAAATGTTTTCCTTTGCTATCAACGGCCTTCTTCCAACCACACCATCCGCCATTTACTATTTTCTTGATATCTTCATTACCAGTATAGTGAGGATCTAGTATAAGAAATGCACAATCTCCACTTGCTTCGTTATAATCAACACCCAAAAGAGTATATGCAAGGACACCTCCACCTGGATATATAAAGGAAGCAAAGAGCATGCACAAATTATATATATGGTGAATACATCATGACAAATGTAGAAAGGAAAAAAGGTTAAGTTGCATCAAACATACCAATCATCACAGGTGTTCCTTGGGTTTCAAAATGCAAGGCCAGCTCCCGACATTTCTCAGGAAGCTCAGCCCCAGACCTAACATTTATGACTTTACAGCTCACCTGTTAATGAACAAAAGCTGGTGGTTAGTTATCAAGAGAAATGGATGCATCAAGTAGAAGACAAGGCTTCTGGTTAAATATGTTGAGTCTTTTAGTGCAGAACAAGATCTACGATAGATGCTAAGGCCATTTTGATTCAGATTCAGACAGCAGATCCAATCATTCTTGCTACCGCCAAACGTGCCAATTAAGATTTTAAACAGAAAACCACACTTACACCAAGAAGTTTGTCTAATACAAAGCTTAACTCAATAGCTCCAATCCACTCGCGTGACCCGATAAAAGAAGGATCCTTGTCACCAATCTCTACAAGCCCCTGCTGTATTTCCCTGAAATGTGAACGTTTCTAAACTCAGACCAAAAAAACACAATTGAACTGAAGAAATAGGGGCAATAACAGACAAGAAACTCAAGGCAATGATACAAAAAAGCAACTGAAAGCCATGAAAAAATTCTCAAGTTGCAATAATTCTAGCAGCTCTCCAGCATGTATCATCCACTTGTATTGATGATTGTTTTATTGGTAGCATCAGCTTTTCTGTTGTACTAGAACTCAGTCTAACCATCTGAACCTCCTAGTTTTCATACACAACTTATCCAGAAACTATGGAAAATTTTCGCTTTGCTCTTAAGTTAAAATTGACCATTGATATATTACTTAATAAGCTCAAAGGGAAAGTGTCAAAATGGTTGAAATTGGTCAACTTTGACCAAAAAAGGTTGATATGGATGGAAAATTGAGAGGATGTTTAATAGGTTTGAATGGCAATGTGGTAACTACTAACTTCTGTATATAAGAATTTCCCCAACAACTAATAATGCTATCAGGTGTCTTCTTTGAGTTTGTCCATTCATATTCATAGAATATTTCAGAGAATATCTTTCCTTTTGTATCTCTGAAGTTAAAAGACTGATTGGAAATACTGCACGATAGGTAAATTAAATTAGCACATAATAATCCTTTACACAGAGTAAACAGTTATCTCTGTGTGTGTGAGACAGAGTGTGTTTGTCTGTGTGTGATTGATTTTTTTTTTTTTTTGTTGTTGCTAGGAGTAAACCGGGTTTTCCATGCTGAATTGACCTGTATAGTAGTTTGGCTATCCAAAAAAATTTCAGTTGGGGATGGAACTCTTCCTTATGATATCATTTTTACTTTTAACCATTCACATGCTAAAACCATTAGACGACTGATGTGTAGAACAAATTTTATCTTGCAGTTCACTAACCTGACTTTCAAAAGAACAGAAGTAAAACTTCAGTGTTTAGTGGGAAACGAAACAGTAACAGTCAGCAAACAGGAATGCTGGGGGACATAGACTCAATAAGACAGAGCAATCTATAGAAACAAATTACGACACCTGTGTGAAGGGACGCCAATGCCGGTATAATGCTGGAGCCTGAACCATGATATTATAGTTTGTAGAGAACGATAAGCACAACCCCAGCCCTAAAAGGTCTCATTTTAAAAATAATTAGCACTGGGAATAATACAATTCAAAATGACTGAACATCCGCAAATTGTGAATGGCATTCAGTCACCATCAAAGGGACATAGTACATAGGAAATAGAAATGACTTCATAAGTTAAGATATATCAACTACGAATTTAGGACTTTTGATAACTCTCCCTCTTCCACCCACACAAAAAATGAAAAAACCACCAGTAAAAAGGACCAAGACAGCAGAAAATTGATCAAAAAGTAAATTTCGACTTTGGAATAAAATGGACGACTGGACAGATGTCAGATCCAGAATCCGTAATAGATAAACTATTGCAAATTGCCTATACCCACAAACATGTGACCTGAAATTTGAATTATTACGAGTGGATGTGCTTGTGTTCGTGTAATGACCAAGAACAATTTTGCAAACCAATAGTTGTTTGATAAACTCACAGACACAACTGGTGAACAATTGAATGACCAAATTGTCACAGATCACTGCACTATTTGATTCTTGAGCTAATAGAACAGCTCAGCCAAACTAAGAAAAACTCAAAAAGTATATGAACTTGCTCAGAAGAAATCTATTACCGAATCATCAAATCCATCTTGGAGGTAATGATGGTACTGATAGGAACCCTGGATCAAAGAGACTGAGCCTCCAGAAACTGCACGTCTCATTGCCATTTGAAAAGATTGTTAAACTAAGAAGAACCAATAATAACTTTAACAGCAAACAGCTCCAATTATTTTAATACAAAGTGCATAAATAAAAAAATAGAAAACTCACCCCCACTGCTTGGAATCCCAAGATGAACATCCTTAAGCAATGTGCCTGAAAAAAATCGTACATGAGCATCATAATAGTATAGCTCTGTACATGAATAAACTAATAAGACAACATCATATCCATGTCTATAACAAACAATTACCCCTATGTACTGGATTTGCTCTTGTACCATCCCTCCCAAACAGGTTTATTGAATTTGCGATTCTTAAAAGCGGACGATCCAATGGCAATCCAAGTCTCAAATGATGGGATCTTCTTACATCAACTGCAAAAAAATAGTCATGGCGAAGCAGGAAACTTTCCTGTATTACATAAATGATGACCCGAATGGCAAACCTTCTGATAATAAAATAAATATGAGACCCTCTTTCTACACCAGAATCTCCAAGCTACCATCCATCACTCTCTTTACTGCCCCTTTCCCACAACTACTTGCTTCCGTATCTTGTCAGTTTACATTATGTCGCTCTTCTATATCATATTAGCACAAATCAATAGCCTATAATTATCTCTATTGGCTATAAGAGCTTTAGGCAAAGATAACTATTGCAGTATTCTCAAATCAATATGTATGTAAAGACTTCAACAAAATTCTATCATTTTTTATCTCATTAATTATATCATTACTGGATTTCCAAATTAAGTTGCTAAGTATTGATAAACATCCTATTCTCATATCAAAAAGCTTGTTTTCATCTTTAACTTGTGAACTGCTAATCAGAGTATAGAAGCCCTGTAGAGGTAAAAGGTGATACCATGGCACTGATTCTTTTATGCTGGAAGTTGAATGGCCAAGAAAAGTGCTACAAGAATAGGTTCCAAAATGTCTTAAAACATCTTTCCATCTGAATCAACTTTGGAGAGATTTTAATTTAGTCAAAATAGAAGAGCTCCAAGAGCATGTAGGCAGTATAAGTAATTGAAAAAAAGATCTTCATTGTTGGTAAACAGTATTCAGTTATAAATTTTGTTTTGCCCTTGAGAAACATAGAAAGGGCAGTAACATTCTTTTGAAGATGCATGTCAATTGGAATCCTCTGTGCATACTGCACATCAGAGTATGATATTTTGGACGAAAGAATGCTTCATATGCACCTTACCTTGCTTCATTTCTGTCTCACCATAATTGAGTTCATAAATCACTGTAATTGGATGTAAAAATCCAGGAGGAATGAAGTGGTAGGGATTTAGCTGCAGAAGAAAAAGGAAAACAAATTGTAATCACTCCATAAAATCAGTAACTAAAAGAAGATAATCTGAGAAACGCAGAATATAATTTCCTAATAATCATGATATGAATCTTAAGAGGGCATTATCATCAAACCTGTGGATGGTGTGTCAAAAGGTGCGGCAAGATTTTGTTCCTTGCTGAATGTAACTGATCAACAACTGCAGGAATGATCAGCTTAGAAATAGCTGATGTCAATGAAAGATCCTTTGCCGCATAACAAATCACTTCTAGTTTATGGTATACAGCCAAAATTTTAGCATCTTCAAGAGCTGAAATTAAACAAGTTAATTACTGTTAAGGTGACTCCAAGCAGAGCATTGGATTAGTTCTGATACACTACAAACTGAAGACTGCATATAATGAATAAAACATAAAGCAAATGACATTATCAGCATATAACAGACAATTCAAACATCACATACAAATTCATTACCAGGATAGTATTCAGCAACAGGTGTAACAGGCTTTAAAGAACTTCCTGATCTGTTACTCAAGATACTAACTTGGATTCTATCTGCACTCTAAGCCAGGGAAACATTTTAGCAGCTGAATAAATGAGATGGTATAATAAGAAAATAAATGTATCAAAAGGATGAGCTTATGGAAAAGTAAGTTATATTCTTGTGTTGAACGATACCTCCTCCACTGAAGTAAAAGATGTCAGTTCCGCAACTTTTGAACAGAGGTAAGAACAAGAAAAGTACTTAGTACCAGACTCTTGAGCAGTTTTGCTTGAGATTTCACCACAAAGATCCAATTCCATGCCACGGATAACAACATGTTGCCGTTCACCAGCTAAAAGTTCCCTCTGTGCGTCTACAATGTATGTGGTCTGTGGATCCTTTAACTTACTTGCAAAATCTTCAACTGCATGCATGTAAATATTCTGTGCATCTGTCTTACAAATAAGGCAGTTAAGAATCTCAAAATCTATTTGGATGATGACATTGTTTATAGAAATGTGCAGACTAAATGATAGCATTGGTTTAACAGGGCTACAGAAGCCACTTCAAATCAAAGTAAAAATCAAGTTAAATGCATCAGTTGCCAGCATAGCGAATCTTGTCTACATGCTAATCAGAAGATTTCTCACAGGCCCCAATATTTATAGAGCCATTCTTTATGTATTCTATACCATCCTAGCTCAAAAAGATAGTAGACAAGATTCAAACCAACCCACCCACCCCAACACATAAGAAAAAGAATAAAAAATTTAAGAACCTTGGAGTATTCATTAATTAAAAAATTGGAAAGAGTGCCACAAGATAGCTTTACATGTTAATGTGATAAATAAATGATACCATAACAACATGATAAAGATGAAATGTGACAATCCTTGTACTCATCAATCATTTAATCATGTAATAAGAAAATATGCAAGCCATAGAGGACCAATAAATAATGTTGTAAAACATAATCATATTGAGATTTACAGTGCAGCTTCCTGCAAACAATTGAAGATAAAACACACATATGAAAAGAAACATAAAGCAGGGAAAACAAAAAAAATATAAAAACTAAAAAATCTCTACCTTCTGAATTTTTTAGTGGATAATATACTGGCAATTTTAATGCAAGCTCGCACTGTAGTATACATCCTCTCTGCCAAATGTACTTCTCAGGCTGCTCGTCATACACAACTGAAGTTACATTCTCAAGGGTTTGAGGATTTCCATTTCTTGATACAAAAAACTGAATAGTACACCCACTATCCAAATCTGCCACAGCTCCTATCAGTTCTCCACTGTAATTGAAAGATCCATTAACATTACCATAAAGTGACTTCCTCAATTTAACAACAGCATCAATAGCCTCACTAGCACAGATGTTGGCATCTGATCCACTATTTACCACCAAAGCTCCAATGACCTCAAATCCCTTTGGTAGTAGTATCCTTATATCATCTGCCAACCAAATTTCCTAATTTGGATAAATACGTCATGCAGGTACACAATCATTTAGCAAAATGGCACCTTTTTGTGAAATGACAACAGAGCATAACTTTTAAACTTAATAAAAAAGAGAAGCTCGGTAACTTGAATTCTTCTGAAATTGCTAGGTGTGAATACAGCATTACAAAGATAAAATAAAATACTAAGGAGGGAGGCCAAACAAGATACAAGACTTTTGCTGCATAGCTGATATATTCTTGAGTCAACAGCTGCCAAGGGGGATAATTTTTCTTCTTTCAATTTTAATCGTACTTTTTGATTCCGAAGTTCAAATTTCCAGTTTCTTCCAAAATAAAAGGGCTAATAAAAGAAAATTACGCAAACGCCAAAAAAAAAGTGAAACTGAAGTAGCTCAGATAAAACTCACACCTGATTCTCTGGAAAAATTTGGCGAAGAGCGATTGGAAGGGAGTGTGTGAGTGCATCTAAAGGTGGAGATGATGGTGACAGAAGGGAAGAATGGGGAACCAACGAGCCACTGAATTTGAATTCCTTCTTGTTGTTTGCTTACGGGAATCAAGATCCTGCGGCAGAGAATTCGTATACTCATGTTCTGGATTTCTTCGGTATCCATGGAGAATTCAGATTCAAAACCCTTCAATGGAGAATTAGAAAAAGATTTCTAGTCTAGTCAATCAATGCGGGGTTTTAGAACTTAGAAGCAGCTGGGAAAGGATGGTTACACGCGAGTTTTTATATACGCGCGACCAAATTTTATGAAATGGCTAAAATAACCTTTTTTTTTTTTAAAACCCTTAACAAAATTGATAAATACGTAATTCAATCACATACAAAAGCTTGCCGGATGCACTACACATTCTTTCCGTAGCAACTCCTCATATCACATACAATCTCCTTGTTCAATATTTGTTCAATCCTCATTCAATTAAACTTGTTAGATAAAGAAATTTGAAGTATAATGGAAGCTCACAATGCATTTATATAGTGAAATGATAAAAAAAGATAAGTTTTTATGATATTTTTCTCCATTTATATCATTTTTATATATTTTTTTTTTTTGTACACGTAGTTAACAAATCAATATCAAATGTTCCTTGATGGATAAAAAAAACTAACAAAGCAAAAATTCTGAGAAGGTAACCAAATCTTTCATTACTAGTTTAAAAAGAAAAAAAAATCTTTAACTGATTCCACTTCAATCCTTTTCAATCCCGATCCTTCATTCGCATTGAAGAATAAACTGAAAAGCCTAACAGTTTTCTATCTAACACACCCAAATAAATAAATTTATAGGCATTCGGAAATGACTATGACAGGCAACTGGAGTGCCCGTCGGCTGCTAAAAAGAGCTGGGTTGAGACTTGGTTTGTTTAGCTCCGGTCGGCTGATGTGTGGGAGAAAAAAAAAAGAAGAAGGAAATGGAAGAAAGAAAGAGTAGTTTGTGAAGCAGATTTTTTTTTTCATGTGGTTTGTATGTTCATAATTGATAAATGGATTGTGTGGGATTCATATTTGGCTAAGGACAATTTTAACTATTTTGGATTATTTGTTAATAAAAATTGTGTGTTTTTATAAATGGACATGTGTTCATAGTTTTGTGAAATGTGAATATAATCACCCAACATTTAATATCTTCTTAAATTGAAAATATAACTTTTTTTTATTTTAAGATTAAATTAATTGAAAAATAGGTAGATTTGTAAGACCTCGCCCAGGACTTTTGCCTCAAACTTTTTTTGGTTCCTATACCTAAAAACGGGGACTAGGAACGAAACAAGAAAAAGTTATTCATTTCATTTATTTGGTTGGGGGTTGATTTTCTTGCTCCTAGGAACAAAAATATAAAATGATAAAATTATCCCTATATTTTTCCCCTAATTTCCAAAAAATCAACCCATCCCACTGGCACCACCCCCAATCTAGCCCCACCTACATCCACAAACCTGACTCAGTATCTTCCAAATCAATAAAACCTTTTTTTTTTACCTTTCTCCTCGTAAAGATAAGTTAATAAATAGATAATTAATTATTTATCTTGTTCCCTATAATCATAGGCATTATACGTAGTAGAAAGGAACATTTTCTTTGTTTTGTCTATTACAATCAAACACTCTATTAAAGAAAAAATAATAATTTTGACCTATTCATTAAATTTTTATCTCGTGCTATCCACTCATAGTGTACCATCTTTCTATAATTCCACTGCCCCCAAGTCACGTCCTAACTGAATCTATTAATTTGAACCGAACAAGTGCGTTGACCACTTATACCAATATCATTCAAACTCTAGCATCTTCAGAGTCCAGAGTTTCAGGAGCAGACAGTTCAAGAGGTAGCAAATGATGCAAACAATTCATAATTAGAAAGTGGAAACAAATTGTCAGATCCTGCTTTGTGTAAATCAGTAGAACCCTTTTAGCAGTAATGCCAATTCATAAACCAATGACTGTCATTCTCTTTCCTGTGTCGGAGTCTAATTCTCAAGCACCATCTCTGCATCATGAATGAACCACCAGCTCACCAATGGCAATGAAGTCGTGTCAATGATCCTCTGCCAGAACCGAGGTTCAAATCTATGGCAATTCTGCTCAAGTCTCCGAACTCTGAAGCAAATCCAAGCTTCGATGATAATCAATGGCTTCCAATCTGACCGATATGCTCTCAGAGAGCTTATCTTTGCCTCCGCAATAGTTGTACCATCCGCCATTCATTATGCTCACCAGGTGTTTGCACAAATTTGCAAACCAGACCTCTTCATGTGGAATACACTACTTCGGGGATCAGCTCAGAGTACCAAACCATCGCTCGCCATCCCACTATATGCAAAGCTCGAAAAGAATGGTGTAAAGCCCGATAGTTATACATTCCCGTTTGTACTCAAGGCTTGTACTCGGCTTTCTTGGGTTTACACCGGTGGTGCTGTACATGGAAAAATTGTCAAATATGGTTTTGAATGGAACAAATTTGCCTGGAATACGCTTATATACTTCCACTCAAATTGTGGGGACATAACTGTTGCGAAGTCCCTTTTTGATGGTATGGCAAAAAGAGATGTTGTTGCTTGGTCCGCTATCACTGCTGGATATGCACGGAGAGGGCGGTTGGCCATGGCACGACAGCTTTTTGACGAAATGCCTGTGAAAGATTTGGTTTCTTGGAATGTAATGATAACGGGTTATGTAAAGCAAGGCAAGATGGACAATGCAAAGGAGTTGTTTAACATAATGCCAATTCGGGATGTTGTAACTTGGAATACTATGATCTCAGGACATGTGCTTCATGGGGAGTACATGCAAGCATTTGAGATGTACAAGGAGATGAGAAGCAGTGGGGATTATCCTGATGAAGTCACCCTGTTGAGCCTTGTGTCTGCATGTGCGGATGCAGGAGCTTTGGATATTGGAGAAAAGTTGCATGATTCAGTTTTAGCAATGTATCAAGGAGAGATCAGCAGTGTGATGGGCAATGCTTTGATCGATATGTATGCAAGGTGTGGTAGCATTGAGAAGGCTCTTCAAGTCTTCTTTAGGATAAGAGAAAAGGATGTGACATCATGGAATTCCATTATTTGTGGATTAGCCTTCCATAGTTATCCAAACAGATGCATCGATCTTTTTGAACAAATGAGAAGGACCAAATTTGTACCGAATGAGATCACATTTACTGGGGTATTGGCAGCTTGTAGTCATGCTGGGAAAGTTAATGCAGGGCGTGGATACTTCAATCTCATGAAAACAGAATACAACATTCAACAAAACATTCGACATTTTGGGTGCATGGTGGATATGCTTGGTCGTGCAGGGTTGTTGGATGAAGCTTTTGAGTTTATATCTACCATGGAGACTGAACCAAATGCAATAATATGGAGGACTCTACTTGGAGCTTGCAAAGTTCATGGAAATATGGAGATGGGGAGGCGCGTGAATGAGATTCTTCTCAAATTGCAACAAGATGAGAGTGGCGACTACGTGTTACTCTCGAACATATATGCTTTGAAGGGTGAATGGAATGGTGTTGAAAGGGTAAGGAAATTAATGGATGATTGTGGAGTGAGGAAAGAGGCTGGTCAAAGCTTTATTAAATCAGATAACACAGAACCAATCTTCTATAGCTAGAAACACAACTACAAATACTTTGTATTCCGAGCGTCTCAGTTTTTCTTGCTTAAAGAGCCTTCATTTGATTGAAAACCCTTCCTGGATAATACTATTGATAAGGTGGCTTGCACTAGAAGCGAGTATATGAAAACTTTGCATATAATGAGATACAAGAATGTTTTATTTAGAGGTACAAGAAAGGAAAAGCTTATCTAATAATGTAACCATCAAAATTCGAGAGAATATTATTCAATTTATTGATTTCTTTTTTTTAATCTAATTTTCTGTTAACATATTATTTGAACAACACAGAATAAAATTTTATTTTTAATTTAACCAATAAAAAAATTTTTTAATGATATATCAAGCCACGTGATTATATTTATAATTATTATTCTATCTATAATTGTTATTCTATCAAACAACCATAAGGTGATTAAATTATTTAAAAACTCAAAATATAATGGTTAAATTAACTATTTTGTTCAATGATCAAATTAAAAAAAAAAAACAAAAAAAACAATTCCAGTAGCCACATTATAAGTTAAACCAACAAAGAAGTTTTCAGTTTTCTGCCTCTCAATTCGAAACGTCCTAAAATCTCAAATATAGGTAAGAATGTTCATTTCAAGATTGAGGAATTGAGGGAGTATCTATCATAATAACAAGAATAATAGAAGAAAGATCAAGTAGGACTCCATTTTTCTAGAAATATATTGTGACTATAATCCAATACTCTTTAACTTTCTTGAGATTTCATACATCTTAAAGGCTTACTACATCCTAGGTTAGCAAGAAGAAGAGTATATAATATAATCATCAAAAGTTAGAAGCGGTAACTTAATTGCTAATATGGGAAAATAAAAATCTGTATAGAGCAGCTTTAGTCCTTGGGTATTTTCTTTTAATCTGTTGAACTCTAAATCGGAAGTTGGAGTGCTCTTGATGAAGTATAACTCTCTGATGATATCTATCTCCTAGCTGCCCAGCCTGCAAAATCAGCAGCATGTTAATTACTCCGCAATTCAATTGTTGCCAATTATTGTTAATTACAGAAAAACAATCAAACTGTAAGTTCTAGTTAACTAGTCTTAAGAACAGTCTTGTGCAGATTTCTCAGTAAAAAAATTGACGCTTCTAAATTATTCTGTTAAGTTGGCAGGAAGAAGATAAGGAAATTTTATTTCCCTATATGCTAAACAATCTATCAGCAACTGCAAGTTTCTATAAAACAGGGAATGAAGTCATGGAAAGAAAAGGTCATGGGTATCCATCCTATGGAAGCAGCAAAGGCAGAAGCTCCCCATCACTTGTTTTTATGAAAAATTTGCAGCCAATGAACTAGTAATAACTAGACCTTGTGTTTTTGGTTCACATTACACATAAACTAAGGTACTGATACAATTACTATACCTTCCAAAACATGCACCCACATCCACATATGCATCTTTGCATGCCTGCTTTTGTGTTTAGTCATTTATATGAAACTGCATGTGAGGGTTAACAAAAACAGTCTAATTCTGATTTGGGACACAAACAGAAGTTCAATTCCATGTGAACACAGTCTACGATCTTTCACAAGGGTTACTTATAATCGAATAATCTTGAGGAACTACCAAGATTAGACTTACAGTTTAATAGCTATAACCATCATTACCAATTACAACTTACTCCAGGCAAACAGATAACGTTTTTGTTTTTTTGAGAAAACTACTGTAAGTAAATTTAAAAAATAAATAAACAAAAACCAACAAGTTTTTTCACATAGATGCAAGCTACCAAAACCTCTGGAGGTCCCAAGAAACAGAAGCATGAGCAACAACTAATTGCACATTTAGGGAGCATGCATGCTTTTCATGGTAGAAAACATCTATTCTGTATAACCAAATAAGAAAAAGGAAAGAAAGCTATATAACAAGTTAGCTTCCAAGAAACTTACACAGTATCATTCCTCCAACAGTTCCTGCTAATCTCAGACCTGCTGCAGGAGACAATAACTGGATCACTGGCATGGAAATAGATTTCAGATGATCTTGAGCAAGGAACTGATAATGCCGAACTTTTTTGTGCATTTTTCTCGGAAAATATCATCTCGGAAGCATTTGACTTTCGAAGCTTTACAGTAGGGAAGCACCCTGGTCGTTTCTCTGGTTCTAAGGCAGTTAAGTCCTGGCATCCACAGTTTCTTCCATCCTTGAGATGATCTGCTCCAGATTGCGGAGCTTTTGACTTGTCATCAGTAAATCGGTGAGGTGTAGTCATCGCAATGCTCATTGCATTCCCGTCCTCATTTCTTATAGCCCTTATCACTTCTTTTCCAGTGCAACAACATGTGTGAGAAACATGAGACCCCCATTCGGAAGAACAAGACTCAACATGCTTATCTTTTGTTGAGGGATTACCAGAAGTGATATCAGAATGATCGGATGGTTCACTTACAGTTACACGTTCAGGGGTGGATTTTGACCCATAGCATATTCGACGTGAACAACCAAATAAGCTGAAAGATGGCTTCCATTTTGCTTTATCTTTTGGAGAGGAACTTACTATAAGGTGGATTCTTATTTCTATATTATATCCCAGCACATGCTGAAGTGCCCTTGCTATCACTTTCCATGAATTCTCAGCTTTTGATACATATTTGGGACGATGAAACCCCAATTCAGCTACAACCAGGCCTGATATAAATGCCATGGATTACTCAAAGATATCACATAAAACAATTTGCATGTTCATGAATTAAAAATAAAGGTACAAATAAGAAAAATATTTATTTTTAAAAAAAAATAAAAAGGAAATTGTGAGACCTGCCCACTAGTTCATAAATCTAAGCACATAGAATAAGGTACAAAACTAGCAAATTAATTGAAGTCAATGATGCAGTATTAGAAACAGAAAAGGTAAGATGAGACATGTATGCAAAGAAAGTCACATGCTTGACAAAATAGATATTTTGATAAAATATTAGACATCTAGGATCTCTTCTTTCTATTTTTTATTCCACAGTGCACCAATTTTTTTGATACCATGAAGTTTCTGTGGCAGAATGACTATACTACCTTGTTTAAGACTAACTGCTGCCAGCTTCCCATGTTTTTGCAGGAAGTTCTTCAGTGAACCGGGTTCACACATACCCACAGCTCTCCTCCATATGGATTCAAGAGTCTGTTGGCGATTTTGCATTGCCATTTTGCATGATTCATTGCAGTCACATAAACAAGTTACCAGATGTTTCAGACTCTCACTTGTAGATGTTGTGCTACAAAAATCACTATCTGCATTGAAAAATTAATTCACGAACATAAAATTCACTAGAAAAATCCATCTCCCAATTACCAAATGCTAGGGACAAGGCCAGGCGGACCTAAATAAATACTATGGCCCTTACTCTTACCTTTTGAGTGTGCTGTTCTCATGCACAATCTTGATTCATTAGAATCCAGTGATGAACTCACAGAGCTTAATTGCAGTAGAGCTACAGTAAGCCATGTTGTCTGGTTCTTTGACATCCGCAGTTGCTTTTCGGTTTCAGAAAGTATTTTAAGTGCATGATTTAGTTGCTGCATGTCAGCTTCAGCTATAGCACAGAAAATGGAAGTTTCTTAGATTTATTAGAAAATAAACATATAATATAAAAGAGAAGAAAATGCAGTGAAATCCGTAAGAGAATCAATGAACTCTTTAGTTTGCAAATCTAGATTATAAAATTTAGGTACTCTCTATGTTTAGGAAAGTCCTTATTGATTTGTTAGTAGATCACTTAAGCATATGAAGCAACTCTAAGCATTTTCTAATTAAATACTGAGTGATTGAAAGAAGCAAGTCTGTTTTGTTTTGTTAGTATTCATCAATCAAATATTCAGATTTTTTCTATTCCTTCATGCCAATCCCAATTTAAGGTCTAATCTCTGGAGACAAAATACTTGCGGCCCTTAGAAATTTTGCAAAGAGGTTTACTAGAACCCAATAATCACTTTCAAATATTTATAGTAGCTTCTGCCCACATGTTCTGAACTTCAATTTTGAAAAGTGCATTTATTAACTCTTGGGACATATCTTTAGATCAAATTAAGAATGCCCGAGAGACCAAGTCTAGTTAGCATACCGGTGCTAGATCATTCTCTTAACAGTACTTGCGGCCAAATGGACATTAGTGGAAAACAAGCTTTACATTTAATTGAGAGATGAGAAATATAAAATGGCACAAGGGTAAAATTATGAATTTGATACTTACAAGTATATTTTCTGTGAAGAATTCTTTTGACCTCTGAAGTATCTTCTTGACATTTTCCAGCAAGAATATCCATGATCAGATTTGCTAATTGGGATATGAGTTGCAGTGGATCTATCCTTGATCTCATTAGCTCTCTTGCCCTTTTCACTGTTTCAGTAGTATCAGATGACAGTGCAAGATGTAGCAAATCAAGTAACTCATCATCAGAAACAACTCCCATCTGACGAAAACAAGTGCAGTTAGATTTTCAGAGCCTTCTTTTCATAAATCAAAAAATGAAATAGA
Organism: Echites panduratus; assembly: GCA_035221335.1. Taxonomy (NCBI): domain Eukaryota; kingdom Viridiplantae; phylum Streptophyta; class Magnoliopsida; order Gentianales; family Apocynaceae; genus Echites; species Echites panduratus. The sequence goes on along the minus strand of JAWZTD010000002.1, from coordinate 5,796,729 downwards.
AATAAAGAACCCACTGATCAGTATTACCAATTCATAAACCAATGACATAGTAATTTTCTTTCCTATCAGACTTAACTGCTCAAGCATCATCTCTGCATCACGTAATGAACCACTTGACTTAGCAGCAACGAATTGTAATGCTTCATGATCAAACTCAAATCCTTCTGCCACACAAATTTTCTCCAATCGCAGAGCAATATGAACTTCATTTATTTTGGGAAAATGGTATCTTTGAGAACGAGAGACTGCACTACGAGGCAACTTGTGGAGGTCAGGAGTAACCATTATGAAAACAACCTGATGAGACAGACCCTCAAGATTATTCAAAAGTGTTGCCCAGGTATCTTCTTGCAATAGATGGCACTCATCAACAATGAACACCTTGTATCTTGAGGAAACTGGAGAATTTTCTGCATTCTTAATAATTGACCTAATCCTTTGTGTTTTGTTCACCTTCAGAACATCTATCTCTTTCACGTCCCTGCTCCTCCCAGAGAAGAATGAAATACATTCTAGGCACAGACCACATGGTTTGTCAATCTCAGCTGAAAGACAATTTAAAGCAGCAGCAAAGATCCTTGAGGCAGATGTTTTACCAGTACCACGGGGACCATGAAAAAGATACAAAGAAGTTATCCTTCCACTTGAAATTGCAGTCAGAAGAGACCTGGAGACTACATTTTGGCCCATCAATTCATCAAACGATCTTGGTCGGAACTTTTGACTAATTGTCCTAGGACTTTCAGAATACCAAGCAACCTCATTATTTGTACTATTGCAGCTCCTTCTCTTGCCAAATACGAATGCCTCGCTTCCATTCCCTGCCAGAAGCGGCTGCTCTTCTATGTCAAGACAAAGACTCGACTCTCTAAGCCTAGGGGTTCTAGACCAGCAACGACTTATCCCACAACCGGAAAGACCAGAATCAAAAAAATCAGCATCCCCATTTCCATAGAGCCATATGTCACGACTTGACCCTCCAAGCAAAGCGTCACACCTTGACAAACATGGACTGCCTGCCCGACTCATGACATCACCTGCTGCGGCTTTAGATGATCTAGTATGTTTTCTGTAATAGCATCCTTGGTTTGATGCATTGAAATCTATCTTCTGTTCTTGTATTGATCCATCATTTGCCTCATTACATGATCCCGCTCCTTCTTGATAGTCAATAGAAGGTGTTACATAAGCCAACTCCAGCCCTTTGTCTCTGTAGTTGCTACAATATCTCTCACTCGTTGATTTGCTTCCGCACAACACATCCTGCTCTGGTTGATTTATGTTTGAACCCTGGACGTGAACATTCCTAATGGTGGCAGAACCCATATTAATTCCAATGCATCCTGAAATTTCATGTGAATATTTTGACTTATTATAGCAAAATTCTTGCTCATTGCAACATTGCTCTTTCAAACCCTCAAATCTATTATCCCTCGTTTCCACAACATCATTTCCAGCACTGATACCTTCATTATGCTTATTTTCAAAACCTAAAGTGATCCCAGTATTTGAATTTGCCTCCCAATTCAAATTATCAACTAAAGGAGAGAATTTGCTAAGGGAATTAGTAGTGGGGTCCCTAAGAGACCTCACTCTCCTTAGTGCTACCAGGGTCCTCGAAATGGGAATGTCAACGGAATGCCGCCGTCCATCCATCGCTTTCAATACACAAAACTCCTTTTGGAAACTAGAATATCGTGCTTTGACGAACAAAAAGATGAATGCTCCATTTTTAACCTGAATTTCAAGAAAAAAAAAAGTAGCACTCAAAAAGCCATTTTCATCATCTACAAAAGTAACAATTAAACAAGTTTGCCTACCTTTTTTGCTTTTCACAACCAAAAATAGCCCTTAAGGGCTTAAGAAGCGAAAGCAATAATGGAAAAAAAATCCTGCTTTCGCATAGAAAAAGAAAGTAGTTCATATTATTTTAAAAGCATTATTGCAATTTATTTTCAGCAAAAGATATGAAAGCAGTAATCAACATAGGAAAAAAAAGTATAACGAAGAAGGGTAGTAATGTTCTGGTTTTGTGGGAGGCAAAAAGCAAGTTCGAGGTCATCTTTCCGAATCTTGTTTCACAAAATTTTAAAACGACCAACAAAAGCAAAAGAAACTCAATGCATTATACACACATACACATCATGAAGTACAATGTGGTTCCTTTCCTCAGAGAACACCACCACAAAAAGGCTGAAACCAATTCAGTCCCTTTTCCACTTGAAAACAAAAAAGAAAACGGAGCAAAAACATTCCATTATTCAACTTCTCTGTTGCCTTCATACACACGAGTGGTTCAAGAATAACCTCTATTTTACTCAGTCCAGAGCAATACATACAAGCCCCTGATCCCAGCAAATACTTAACTGCACCACCCGGGCGGATAAAATAAAAAACCCAGAATATGAAAAAGTCAATAAAGAAAGAATCTTTGAATTCAAAATGTGGCAACATAAAATATGCAAACCCCGTATATAAATGTTTAAAGTACTACATTACGGTACTGGACGAGAAAGCAAACAATATAAGAAACGACAAGTTTGAAAAACTTCAAGACACAAATCACGGATAAAAACACAGGATACCTGTGGATTGAAGCAGAAGCAAAGCCGGGAAAGCTCTGTAAATTAAAGTGCGCTTCGAAGTTCACGAGATTTTTCAAATGGAAATGCGAAAAACCCGAGAGACCCTTAAACCAACAAGTCCAAACCTTGGTTTTTGAGTTGAATTCCAGACATAGATAATAAGGACAAATCCATGAAGATGAAGAGAAGAGCTGTCGTTGAAAGTGAGAGGGGGAGTGGGAGTAAGTGGCAAAGAAGTAAATGTCATTAATGAAGGGGGTGACATTAATGTAATCAATTTAAAATAATGAGAAAAGGTTAATCATTTTTAATGGAAAACAGCTTTTTTGCAGAGGGATTTTGAATTTCCTTTCAGAAATAATTCTTCTGTTTCATTGTCTTTCTTGCAGACGTTTTTTGCAGGGAAAGATGGTTTTAGGGGTATTGTTGGGATTTCATTATGCTGACAGTTAAAAAATTGGGGGAACAAATAGGGGTAATTTTGAGATTTGAGTATACTGACAGTTGCTGTTGGTTTATGCTTTGCGAATAAAGCTGTGACGTCGGTCGGTTTTCCGAGGAGGAACCTCAGCGGTGGCGCGTTGTGTGTACGGCCATCAAAGGGCTGCATTCTACTTCAGTCACCATTGTCTTTTACCGATACACCAACCACCTCAGGCCTCATCGGATGTGCGTTTTCACTTACCAGTGGCTAAAAATCAACATTATTTGCTCAAGAGTCAAGAGTAATAAGACTGCGTAATTGAATTCCCCATTATGTTAGCGGTAAAAAATGAGAAGACAAGTGCTTAGGATGCTTTTGTTTCCAGTTTATTGTGGGATTGGATGGTATAAGTTAAAAAATTGATTGATAAAGAAAAAAAATTTTATCTCCAATAACATATTTGGTTACAGTGGATAAAATAAAAAAAAATTTCTATTTATTATGTATTATGTTTTTTGTTGTAGTGAACAAGACAAATAATTAATTATCGATTTATTAAATTATCTAAAAAAAAAAAAAGTTAAGAAAGAAAAAGAAATCTTGATTGAATTAGGATAGTGGATCAGTGTTTGTGGGTGAGATGGATGGGTGGGTGGGGGTGCCAGTGAGGTGAGGTGCAGGTGGGTTGGGCTGGGTGCGGGTGGGGGGTTGAGGTGCAGGTGGAGTGGGCTTGGGGTGGAGGAATCGGTGAGATGAGATAGGTTGAATTTTTTGAAATTATGTGGAAAGTATGAAGATAGTTTTGTCTAATCATATTCTTGTTTCTAGAGTAAAAAAGTCAATCCTAACATTTTGAGATATTGATTTTTAATAAAAAAAATTTATTTTTAGAGAGGAAACAAAAATTTTAATACTCTCTAACTAAACATATGAAATTGGTATATTTTCTTATTTTGTTCCTCATTACTAGGGACAGAAACCAAAGGGCACATTTGAACCTCTTTGAGTGTGAATTTGTCCGGTGAAGCTTGATAACGGAGAGTAATCCCCAATAAATAAAGGAAAATGCAGTAATTGCTTTTTAAGACCTTGGTTTGATGATGGAGCGTGATACCCGGTAAATAAAGAGAAAAAGATAATAAATTCAAAGATTTAGTACTTCTTTCGTTTTTAACTATGAATCTTTGGGAAAAAAATATTTTTTATTTTAAATGATTATTGATAGTTTTAAAAAAATATCTTATTCATTTTTCTTTAATATTATTCATGATAATATTTTTTATTTTAAATGATTATTGAGAGTTTAAAAAAATATCTTATTCATTTTTCTTTAATATTATTCATGATCCCTTTAGCTGTGTAAAAGAACTTATGACTTCTCATAGGCAAATCCTGTCTATCAACGAGACTAAGATATTGTAAGCCTTCAGCGAGGTGAGTGATTGAGAATTAGGTAGATGTAATTCTCCTTTGCAACAAACTTAAATATTTAATGTTTATGCTAGAGAAGTGAGTTAAACTCATGACCGAGTTACATCCTTCAATAAGGTGTTTAAAATCAATCAAAACTAATTAAAGTTAATCAAACCCACTCAAAATCGACATATAATCGATTCAAAAAATAAATACTCATAACCTTTTTCTTTAGCTGTCAATTAAAAAATAATAATAATCGGTTATGATTAAACCAAATTGATTTCATATAATAATCAAAAATATAAAATATATTATAATTATAGTATAGATAACAAATTTTAAACATAAAATAAAACTTAATCCGTTATCGACAAAGCCAAACCTTTATAAGAAATGATAAAATATTATTTAATGATATATAATATATTTAAAAAATGTATTTTTTGTATAAAAATAATATAAATAGAAAAAATTTAATCAGTTATTAACCTAATCAAACTTAACCATCCAAAATTAATTACAAAGTTTGTTTTGATTATACATTAAAGTTTGAAAGCAATCGATTAGGAAATCATTATAATCGATTATAACTATTCAATTTCATATACAAATTTAATTATAATCGAACAAAACCCCGAAAACCACACCCTTACTGCAAAAGTGTCCCACTTCCTGATTCAATATTTAGGGGTGAGAATGAGAGAGCAAGAGAGAAGGGAAAAAAAAAACTTCTATTTTTCCAAAAATTAAAACGTATAGTTATGATTTTTTTTATATTCTTAGTTTTGATTAATATTAGCTTAAACATATTGTAAATAAAGAGAATTATAATTATTGATTCGAGAGAAAATGATTTTTTTTTTTTTCTAACATAGCTACGTATAAAAGTTTTTAATTTGCATAGATAGACGACTAAGAATTTATAACGCAAGACTTCACCGGGAAAGAGCCGATATTGGGATCTCACGAGGGTTGAAAATTATTTTTTATTTTTTTTAGTCCAATTTATCCAAGGTGCAAGATGACTAAACAAAGATTTTGGATCTATTATTATATATTTATATATTATTTTTTTATATTAATAAAAATTTAATACATCTCTAAACGTTTCAATTGTCATAAAATTTAATTTTTTTTATAATTTAATATATAAAAGATATTAAAAGAATGTAATGTAACAAGGAGGAAGTATTGACACGTAAACTTATAATAGAAGAGGCGTGGTTCTAGACAAATGAGATTTACAATTCTTCTTTTATTCCACTCCATACGTTCCAAGCATCATATCCTAAGGAATATTTTTATTTTTTGGTTTCTTCTCCGTTCCTCTT
>JAWZTD010000002.1:5755206-5766818 GCA_035221335.1 Echites panduratus | reverse complement strand
TGGTTGCGGAAGCAAATGGCTTTAGTCAGCCAAGAGCCGATACTGTTTGCCACATCAATCAAAGAAAATATCTTGTTTGGAAAAGATGATGCTTCAGAAGAAGAAATTATCCTAGCAGCTAAAGCAGCAAATGCACATGAGTTTATAGAAAAATTACCCAATGGCTATGACACCCCAGTAGGAATCAAATTCATGATTGTTTTAGTGAATTTCTGTTCTGATAATTTCAGGTGAATATATGTAACTAAATAAAAAGAGTTGATGTTTACCAGGTCGGGCAGCTTGGAATCAAGATGTCTGGAGGGCAAAAGCAGAGGATTTCAATTGCAAGAGCATTGCTCACAGATCCAAGGATTTTTCTGCTGGATGAAGCCACAAGTTCACTAGATTCTCATTCTGAGAAGGCTGTTCAGGATGCTTTGAATCAGGCTTCAAAGGCTCGCACCACTCTAATAGTTGCACATCGCCTTTCTGCTCTTCGTAATGCTGATTCAATTGCTGTCATTCAATCAGGACAAGTAGTAGAGTTCGGTCCCCATTATGAACTTATCCAGGATAGGCAAGGACCATACTTCACAATGCTGCAACTCCACAAGACGCTCATGAATGATGACAATATTTCTACACAGAATAACATTGAGCAAGAAAACTCCTCCTATTTGGAAACAGATCCTTGCAATGAAAATACAATGAACAATTCACCTTCCTCATTCCATCATGAGCACAAGACTGAGGTCATAGAAGAAGAAATCAACCGGCCAACTTTCTGGCAACTGCTACAAATGACTGCATCAGAGTGGAAATTTACTCTGCTCGGGGGTATTGGATCCTTTTGCTATGGATTAATTCTGCCAGTTCACTCATTCTTCCTAGGTTCGTTGCTATCTGCTTACTTTTTTCAAGATAACAGCAAAATCAAATCACAAACAAGAACATACTGCTTTGCTTTCTTCGCCATTGGCGTCTGCACTATGATAACCAGCGTGGTTCAGCACTATAACTTTGGAGTTATGGGAGAACTTCTGACAAAGAAAGTTAGAGAGGCAATTGTGGCAAAGATTCTTACTTTTGAGATTGAATGGTTTGACCAGGAAGATAACAATACAGGTGCACTGTGCTCAAGATTATCCAAAGACGCAACCATGGTAAGAAATCTTGTTGCAGATCGTTTGGCATTTCTTATTCAAGCAATTTCAGGAACAACATTAGCAGTTATTTGGTCATTGGTATTGGGTTGGAAACTTGCTCTCGTAGTTATTTCATTGCAGCCACTCATGATAGGATCATTCTATGTAAGGGCAATAATGATGGGGAGCATGTCTAAGAAGATCTTACAGTCACAAAACAAGAGCAGTGAAATAGCAAATGAGGCTGTTTGTAATCATAGAGTTATTACCGCATTCTGCTCTCAAGACAAGGTCATGGCTCTGTTTGAAGATGCACAAATTGGCCCCAGGAAGGAGAGTCATAAGCAGTCTTGGTATGCCGGTATTGGACTTTTTGCTTCCCTGTTCCTTGCTTCCACAAATACAGCTCTTATTTTCTGGTATGGAGGCAAACTTCTTTTTGATGGAGAGATCTCATTCAAGCACCTCTTTGAGACATTTTTCATAATGGTCGGAACAGGTAGAGTTATAGCACAGTCTGGAAGCATGACTACGGATTTATCAAAAGGGGGCCGTGCATTGAATTCAATCTTCAACATTTTGAAAAGAAATAGCAAGATGACACCAGATGATCGAGAAGCTATTATCCCTGTGGAATTTACTGGGCACATAGAGCTGAAAGAGGTTGATTTTTTCTATCCTACAAGACCAAAACAAATGATCTTAAATAATTTCAGCTTAAAGATAGAAGCCGGAGAAGTTGTTGCTTTGGTTGGCCAGAGTGGCTGTGGAAAATCAACTGTCATCAGAATGATCGAGAGATTCTATGACCCTTCCAAGGGAACAGTTCAAATAGATGGAATTGACATTAGATTGTATAACCTGAGAGTTTTGAGGTCACATATTGCATGGGTTGGTCAGGAACCCAATCTCTTTGCAGGCACCATCTATGAAAATATTACCTATGGAAAAGAGAATCCTACAGAAGCTGAAGTCATTGAGGCAGCAACTCTTGCAAATGCCCATGAATTTATAAGGTATCTCTAGTTCCAACTTATTGATCTCAATTTTTCTTGCAAAGTCGATCATCATTGAAGTAATTACTATAATTGCTACTTTTGATCACAGCTCAATGTCAGACGGTTATGGAACTTACTGTGGAGAAAGAGGAGTGCAGCTATCAGGAGGCCAAAAGCAAAGGATAGCTCTTGCCCGTGCCATTTTGAAAAATCCACCCATATTACTTCTGGATGAGGCAACAAGTGCATTAGACATTAAATCAGAAAACATAGTACAAGATGCACTTGTAAAGACCATGAGTGGTAGGACTTGCCTTTTAGTAGCTCATCGTCTATCTACAATTCAGAATTCAAATAAAATTGCAGTCGTTGAGGGCGGTAGGATAATAGAAGAGGGCTCCAATGCTGAATTACTTGCAAAAGGAGAGAGCGGTGCCTATCACATGCTAGTAAGACTCCAACATCAAGCTGCTGTCAAGTATAGAGCACCACAAGCTCTTCCTGTTGTGTAACTTGAAAGAAAAAAAATCATAGTTAGTTAACCAGAAAAGAGGGACTGGATGTCATTAACTGTTATCTACTGGAAAATTCAAGAAATTTGTACAGAGTGGTTCCTCTTGCTCCTTTTTCACCAATTTCTCCAACACCCAAACCATGCAGTGGAAAGAGACTCCAGACTGTAAAATCACAATTGGACAAAATTAGGGAAGTCTCCAACATTTTGGAAAATAATCAATTTCAGGTCCTTCATTATAATCCAACCTAATTATTAGCTCAGAACTGGAGTTCAAGCATAGAAATTGAGTTTGGTATGTGTCAAGATCTATATTCATTTTCTTACTTCTGTAGCCACTGTATTTGGGACGAATGCAGAATTCAACTGAAATTACTGGAGCCTAGGTCAAAGAACAAATCGGCAATAATTAAAAGAAGTCATGCACATTATTTGTGCTCACCTGAGGGAGATAACTCATATTCTGTTTCACCAAAGAGCACTGAACATTTGAAGCAGACAACAGCATTCAGTTTGCTTCATTGACTCCCCCCAACATTTAATTTAAACAAAACAAGAGGTTGAATCCTGTAGGAAGCCTGTAAAAATCCAGCAAGTAAACACAAAAAAAAAAAAAGGAAGAGAACAGCCCCAAAAAGTCATAATTGCCTGACAACTAATTGATCAATTAACATAAAATATCTCAGCAAAATATTTATATGATTAAACCCCTATGAACATTCAAAACACAAGACTTGTATGGCTTCATGAAGAGACTAAGCAAAGCTAGACATACTGCAAGCATAGAGAGTGTTTATTGAATTTCTTGATCAGAGAATGCAATGCAATGCAAGACGTACTATGCTCATCATATGTTAACAAAAATATCTATTGGCTACAAACTTCAAAGATATTCTCATAATCAGAATGATCTTATGACAAACATGTAAGATGGAAGCTAAATTAAGATTGATTATATAACAGGAATCATTCCATTTCTAAATAAAAATATACCTTAATAAACCCTAAGAATAATTAAATAAATTACAAAATTTAATGAAGTGTGCATGGTTGCCTCCATATAAGATCGGCTATTTAAATTTCCTTGCTTTTTAATTAAAATTTTCCATCCAACCAAGAACATTTAGTATAAGGGACAGAAATCAGGAAAATCTTTGCAAAGTTAAAAGCTAGGAGATGGTCTAAAATGCCAGCAAAATTGGAACACCTATTATTGGAAAAGAAGAAAGGTTCTGGAACTTCAGATTTAATTTCCATTCATGATTCTAGTTTTCCTTCAATAAAGAAGGCACATTTGCTTCTATTTACAATTGAATCCCTTTTTACAAAGATACTTGAAACACTAATGAAATAAGAAAAGAAATGCCTGTACCATATGAAGATTATTTCAGAGGAATACTAAAAACTCCACACTTAAACACTAATGGTTAATGTTTGCCAGAGGAAGACCCCTATCATGACCATATACAAACAACACCATACTTATCAGAAGAAGCTAGTGGTTTTCCAAGACCACTCCATGAGCAACATAGGACAGGAGTTGCGTGTTCCTTTAGAGTACTTGTAATTTTGGCATTTGAAATCGACCAAATATGGACTGATCCATCTGCAGATCCAGCAGCAACATAATTGTCATCAGAACTAAGACAGGATCGGCTCCAGTTAGATGCAACTCTATTGCCATTTGCTCTAAAGGTACCACAAACTTCAAGAGTCCGCATGTCAAACAAGTTGTGTACGTTATCCCTACCGCTTGTCAATATTGTATTCCCATTTCTGGAAAGACATAACGATGTAACAGCAAGTGAATGTGCAGCAACTTCACTAAGAAGTTTTCCAGTTTGGATATCCCATAGCCGAAGATTCCCATCCACGTGGCCTGAGCAAATTGTTTGTCCATCCATGCTAAAAGAAATGGCATTGCAATTGCTGTGGAAAAGAATTGTGTTGACACAGTAACCCTTCTGCAGATCCCAAACCTTTATTGTACGATCATAAGCTGCACTCACAATATGACGGCTTGAAAATTTGTTGACATCCACGGCACAAACTTTATCTACATGGCCTGTAAGAGAGTGACGTAGTCTGCCAGAATTCACATCCCATACAACCAAATTGTTTGAACCACTAGCCGCAATGATGGACCTATTATCATGGGTCATAGAAAGATCAAGAACAGAGCCCGTACAACCATTGAAAGTCTGCATTAATGAACCAGTAGTTGAATCCCAAAGTTTGACAGTCCGATCTTGACCTCCACTAACTAATTTGCTAGAATTATGCTCAAATGCTACAGCAGCACAACCCCCATCATGTGCAGTGATCCTTTGCTTGCAGATACTAGGAATAACTGACTCCACATAGAATTCAGCACCCTCTTCACTTTGCCGGACCACTCCATCCACTTGCTGACGAGCAAGTCGTTCAATACTTCCGGCTTTCATCTGATCCAACATATCTTCATACAAAGCATTAGCCTGACAGAACAAAAACATATTTCAATTGGGGCTGTTGAAACATACAGATAAATATAAATATGTGTAACACCTCCCATTTAACCTTTACCATGGAAAACCAGACAAGATTAGAAAGCCTGACAGTGCATACAATAAATGGTAGAGACTACAGAAATATTAACTTCCAACAAATATTTTAATACTCTAATTCATGATAAATTATTGATTGCCTCTCCCAAATCCCACGCATAATGGGATGCTCACCCTGTCCTATGGGAATAATGGAGCACAGAAACAATGTAAAGAATGATTTCATCAGCAACCAAACTCAATTAAATCCAAGCATATCAAATTAACTCTGGAACTCAAAACTATAGCAAGATTTATCCAGCAAAGAATCGTGCAAATGATGACATCCCTAAATGAGGGGGAAGAGTAAAAGTATATTTCCTAGTGGTTACGCATAGGCATGAATAGTAAGATAAAGGAAGGGTAGGGGAGTGACAAGAGATTATGCTGAAAATTGTATGTGAATCATGTGCTTATTGCAATGCAGTATTCAAAAGTGACTCCTATCCGGTTTCCACTTTCAACCATTCAGCACCCAAGAATAGCAACGTACTAATAACAAAAGTGGGGCCCTCAGAGTTCAAATTGCAGGTCTAGAAGAAATTCAAAAGAAAGGGCAGTATAATTCATTACAACAATGATCAAACCTCATTAAGGCGTTCAGCATCTTTCATTTTCTCCAGCATCCATCGATCAATTAACATCTTATTTTCTGCTTCAGCATTATTAGCTCTAGTTATTGCCACTTCTAGCTGTGCTTTAATTTCTTGGTGCTCAGACACCATGACATCCAAAGCTTTTGTCTTTTCTTCAAAAAGTGCAGATAAGTGAGAACATTCATCCCTGCAGTTTAAGGAATTCTTCTGTCAATCCTGATTAAATGCCTAAAAACTAATAGTTTGATCACTTTCTCATGGAAAACAGAGATATAATTAGGATAGGACTATATTTAGTTAACCTTGCTTGTGTAAGCTCATTTTGCAGATAAGTGATTGTGGCTTCTTTCTCTTGAATTAAAGCTTTAGAAGTTCTGGATTCAGCCACTTCCACCACAAGCTGCTCCGACAATCTAGATTGGGCCTTATAACATTGCTGAAGTTCCACTTCAAGCTCTTCAGCTTTCTCCTTCCACTCTGAGCCCTTACCAACAAAATCAATGCAGACATTCAATCTTGATAAGTGTTATGCTATTATAAGAATGTAATCTTCATGAAATAAGAAACAGTGCTCATATTGGAGTCAAAATTTACTTAAGTGCAAACTGTAGGCATCCACGAGATGATGACTAACAGTTGAGGCAGACATGGGACATTACTAGTGGTATATTTGACAACCATTCATTCAAGCAAAAGCCTTTTCTGTATGTAGATTTCCAGCATGGAAAAAATCTAGGCCACATCCCAACTCGTTGTTAAGGTAGATCAGGGTAGCTTTCAATCTCTTTTTAGAACCATGAAAAGATAAATGGATAAAATCTGACATTGTTAAAGATAACTATCAGGATCATTTTACATTCAGTTTAGTCTCTATTCAATTTCATCTCAGATTAAGTGTAATGGATAGAGAAATAAGAACAAAAATGATGCTTGCCTTTCATTTCAGAATAATGTGAACGAATAAAGCAATAAGAACAAAAATGATGCTTCAGTAACATTTCTTCGGTTTCTAAAATAACACCTTGCATGTAGTAGAGACACGTTTATTCAATAGAATGAAAGCTGCATCATAATTTTGGTGATTTAAGGTATAAATTCACAAGCAAATACAAGAAGAAAAGAAAAAAGTGCCATTTTCTTTAGCTGCATAACTAGATTATCATGAAATCATGGTGGGAAAGTTCTTATATGATTGTTAAGAAAACCTGATTCATGGTCTAGAATTGCAGAAGAATGATCAAAGAAATTCAGAACTCAGTCCCTTTTTTTCAAGCGAATTGCCCCCATAAACAATTTTTACCACAAACCACCCAAAAAAATAAATTGGTTCTAATAAATTGAAACAATTAGAGCTCTCCAATTTTAAAGAAACCTACCCTTTGTCACTACCAATCAGGAGCCCCAAAACACTGGGGCCAAATCTCATTTCTCCATTTTTTTTTTTTCATAGCACGACGCAATATTGTATCTTGTCACAGAATTTGTTTACTCATAAGCAGCACATTAACATAAAGCATAAATTTACAATTGCTGGGGAAAATTGTGTATCTTTGTACTATGAGAATGCTTACAACACCAACTTCAACAACAAATAAAAATATCAAGAAAATCACATAGAAACAGTGATCGCATCAAAATAGGGTTTACCTGAGAAACAAAAGGCCTAGAAAGAGCGATGAAAGCGGGCGCATGAGCAGCCTCTTCAACTAAATGACGCTTTCGAAGAGCTCTCAGCGCATGCCTGATTGCTTCCTTTGCAATTTCCTCCTGCGACCTAAAATAAAATTCCATCAATCATAAATCAAGAAAAACCAAAAATTCATCATCAAAACTAAATTTTTTTTAGTTCGATTTCCTGTTACAATCTTACATGTTCATAAAAAATACTTTCTTTTTTCTGCTTTTCTATAAATGCGTGTGGTTTGAGTGATTACTGAAAGAGGAAAAGAGTTGAGAAACTTCGGAAGTTTTTCTAGTGTGGTCTACTTCCGGAATTGAAAGATTGAAAGATTCTGATCAGGGAGGTTTGGTTAATTTATTAAAAAAAAATTTATAACTGCTCGTAATAGTTACAAAATCTTTATATATTATATATTATTAAATAATGTTTTACATTTATTATAAAAGTTTAGTTAGTTAGGTTAATAATGATTTAAAATTTTATTTTCAGTTAAAATTAGTTTTTATATAATATATTGTAAATTTTATATTATTATAATTGATAGATTTGATTTGGTTATAAACAATTAAAATATTTTTATAATTAATATTTGAATCATATCGTTAAAAATGCTTTATTTTTTAAATTGATTAAAATCAATTTGAGATCAATTTTAATCTATTTTAGACCTAACTAATTTGATTCAATTAATTTTAATCTATTTTAATGAGTTTTTAACATTAAAGAGAAGGTAGGAGAAATGTTTCCACCAAGGAGTGTAGCCTAGCTTTGTGAGATAAATAATTTATTATTAGCACAATGAGCGAAAACTCATTAATAATCAGTGTAATAATGTAATAAAATAAAAAATAACCACAACCAACCAAAAATTATATATATAACCTTTGCATAATTTTTGGGTATATAATTCAAAAATAAAAAATATTTTTGTTTATATACATTAAAGATATTGACAATAAAATTCTAATTTAATAAAAACTAATTGAATTTATATTAGTTCATGTAATTTTGAATTCATTTAGTCTAATCAAGTAAATCATGATAATACTATTAAACAAATATTGTAAACCATAATAATTTATTTTTATTTATAAATTAATTTATAAGATGTATTTTATATAAAATTTCATTTTGTAGGTCATTAAATTTAAAAAAACTTTTTAATAGTTATCATTATTCAATCAAATAAGTTGAATGTTATTATTATTATTGAATAAAAGGATAACTTTTGTATAATGTTTAAAATAAAATAAAAAAAGAAATCTAAGAATCCTCATGCATTATTTTTGGTGTTAATAAAAATTAAACTTTTTCCAAAAAAAAATCTTATGTTTATATACAATTTTTAGTATATATTTTTAGTTTAATAAATATTTATTTTAATTAAATTCATCTTAGTTCATGTTATTTTAAATCAATTTAATTTAATTACGTTTACCATAATAATGAAATACTACTAATTAATGTTTTAATTCACGATTTATTATTAATATCTAAATATTCATTTTTTATTATATTGTATATAAACTATATTTTTCTTTATAGTTACACTTTATCTTTAAGTTTCTTATTCTATAATAAAAGATAATTAACTCTTACACATTTATATTTATAATTTATAATTTTTGTGTAAGTTTGGCTTTAAGTTTCTGGTAGTCGGATATCTTTAGAGGATTACTGCTATTAAATTCATTTGAATTTCAAAAATTCATTAGTGTCCTAAAAATTAAATTTTAATTATCATTCCCTGCCCCATAAAAGAGTTATCTTTTAATCGAAAATGTTATTATGAATAATAAAGTTCAAATTATTTTGAGATTTAAAATGATTTTGAAAAAATATATATTATCGTTCTATTTCAATATATATATATATATATATAGTCTTTTCAGAAGCATTTGGGTTGACTGACTAATGTAAAGACCTATCATAGGCCTCAAGTTTGAAATCTCATTAACGCCCTTTTAGATTGAATCCATAGCGCCTCCATAAAAAGTAGTATGAGCTCAATATATATATTATATACATATAATTTGTTATAGAGTTAAAAATTAATTTCAAGTTATAGATCAATTTATAAAAATTGATAAATATTTAGGGTCTTTTTCTCCACTATTGCCTCCGAATAGTCTTTCCAATGACAATTCCTATTTGATTTGGTTAATGGTTCTATCGTATCATGACCAGTATTTTGAAATGTAGATTAAATATTTCCTTTATAAGTCAATTAATCTCACTTTTTTTTATTCCTTATTATAAATCATTATCCGTAGTTTAATCGATATTTTATTCATTTTTTCAATATTGCTCATAATCTATCTCATCATAACACATTTTCTCTCTCTCTTATTTTTAATATTTTTCTCCATAGAGACATTTTGAGGAAAAAGAAATTTATCTTAATATTGATAATATGGTTATAAATAACTTATAATTAGAAACGAAACGATATATGATACAAGTGCCAAAGTTAAAAAGACTATTATTCTCTTTTCCTTAAAGAATAAGTTCAAGACCAAAAACAAAGGATTCCATTGCTATCAGCAGAAACTAGGGAACTCCCAATGCCACTCCATGAACAAGAAAGCACAGAATCATCGTGTCCTTTCAAAGTATCAATCTTTTTCCCCATCTGAATTGACCATAAGTTCACATCTCCATCAGAAGATCCAACAGCAGCAAAATTTTCATCAGGGCTAACACACATTTTGGTCCATTTTGTAGCCACTCTATTGCCCTTTGTTTTGAACTTCCCACAAACTTGCATTGTCCTCAAATCAATCAGATTATGCAAATTATCTCTTCCACTAGTCATCACAACATTTCCATTCTGTAATGAACAGATTGAAGTAATTGATTGTGTATGCACTTTGATCCTCCCCACAATGTTGTAGAAGTACCTTTCCAGCCTTTCCACATTGTGAAAAATGATGTTTCCATCATCATGTCCTGTGCAAATTACTCTGTCATTTGCTGCAAAGCACAGATCATTACAGTTACTTGAAGAGAAATGGAAGCTATTTAGAGGATAATCATGGTGCAAATCCCAGGTCTTTATTGCAGGGTCATTGAAAGCAGCACTGACAATGTATTGTCCTGTGGTTTTGCTGATATCCACTGCACAAACTTTCTGCCGGTGCCCAGAAAGGATTCTTAGGACTTGACCAGAATTTAAGTCCCAAACAGAGAGATTTCTTGATGTGAGGCCTGCAACAAGGGCGGAATTGTCAGGGCTAAGAGCTAAATCACAGACTGAGCCTTGAAAGCCTTGCAAAGACTTTGTCAGTGTTCCATTGCTTGTGTCCCAAACTTTTATGGCACTGTCTTTTCCTCCAGAAATTAAGTAGTGGGAGCTATTGAGAAATTGGACAGAATTGCATTTCCCTTCATGGGCATCAATCTTGTGACCAAGAGTAAGATGGTATGGAACAGATATAGAAGGTGTTGCGGCAGTTACAATGCTGCTGCTGCTGCTAGATTTAGCTTCAGTTTTGATCCCTTTCCGGGCCGGCAAAGAATTTCCAATTTCCTGATCTTCTTCTTCCATTTGATCCACATTAACATCCTCCATCATGTGTAAAAGGTATTAATTTGCTATATCCCTGAAGATCACATGAACAAATTCAGCTGATATATTACTAGAAATAGTGAACAGTGAAAAAAACCCCAAGAAAACAATGTTACCTCTGGAGAACGTGGAAACTCAGTATCAAGAACGGAAGTTTATTAGATGATCAAGAACCAATGACTGCCTTATTTCCGATTGATTGAGAGTCAAGAGAACTTGGCCACCAAGGAAAAAGCTTTTTCTTTAAATAAAGAACGAAACTTGGAACTCACATGCAGAAGTCAACTAGGCGATTTAAAATGAACAAAAAATTGTCTTTTGAGAACCTCGACTTCATACAGATGATTGTTTATTCTTAATACCAAATCTTAGTCAAATAGAATACTCATTGATTTTTTTCTGTATCAGTTTCTTGTGTTAATCAAATTACTGGGCTGCAGCCACGTGGAACACGGCAATGACTAATATAAGTCAGAAAAAGTTTTGGCTATAAGTTAGCCTTAAAAAGAACTGGTTATTATATCAATATTTAAGTGTAAAAAA
>JAWZTD010000002.1:5682928-5695158 GCA_035221335.1 Echites panduratus | reverse complement strand
TATATATATTTGTGTAACATTTTATATTATCCTCATAAAAATTGATACCTGTCATTGAAAGATCGAGTACTTCTATAGTTTAATTTATTATTTTAAAGTTGAGTATATAAAATATATTTTAAAAAATTATTAAATGTCATGTGGAAGATTTTTTTACTGATATAAAATGAAATATGTATTAGAAAATTCAGAATCTATTTTTGATTTTTTTTTTCTCTCATGTCATAATATTGTTAAGGATACTTATTACTTTTCTTTTTTTCTCTTGAATTTTGAAAAATATACAGTGCAAACTTTTTTTTTTTTTTCCTAAAAAGAAGAAGAATTTAGCTTTTAAAAACAATTAAAACAAAATACCTTAAAAAATACTTCATCCTTTTAGAATTGAATACCTAATTTTATTTTAAGATGCTTAGAATATAATGTTCTATATTATAAATTAGTTAAAATTTTATATATAAAAAAAGATTGAGATCTTTAGGTTCAAAATAAATTAAATCAAATACTTTTTTTGTAAAATTTATCAAAATTAAAATGAGACATTTAATTTTAAAAGGATAAAGTTTTTTTAAAAGTTATTTAATTTTACAAAGAAATTATAATATATATTATAAAATAAAAAAATAATGTTTTTAAAATGACTTTTAATTTAAAGAAATTACAAACGGTCAAAAATGGCATTATAATATAAATAAACCAGCATTTAACAATGACATATATATATTATCTATCTATATGGCATTCTAGATGATTGGATATTCTCTAAAAAAAAAGAAAAAGGAGGGGTTTGTTGAACAGAAAAGAACTGATTTGATTCTTTCGTTTGCAGTGGAAGATTTATTCTGAAATTATTTTAGCATTTGCAATTATTGACAGAGAGTGGATAAAGAATCCTTCTCTAGAGACACGTGGTCTAATCAGTCTCCACTTTACTGAAACTAAGGAATCTTTTAGGTATCGGAAAGCCATGATTGACGAAAATATATTTGACGTGTTCAACTTTCAATTAATTAATTAATTAGCTTTATTGAGCTTCAAAAAAAAAAAAAACTCATCCTTATTAATTATATTACAAGTCTCGTGATATTTTTATTTTGAAATAACACTGTTTTTCTTAAAATATTCTACTTAGATGAAAGATGTTTTATAAAGAAAAAGAAAGAATAATATGCTATCTTGATTTACACATATTTTAAGAAAAATTTTTTGATTTACTTCATTTTTATATTTATAAGGTTTGTTTTTTAATAAAATTTTATTTAATTAAGAAAATGTGATATTCATCTTAGAATAACTTAAAATGAAAAATAAAATATTCAATTTGTTTTGATGAAAAAATGATTCAACAACACAGTCTAATAACCTATAATAAGAGATTGAAAAAAAAAATTTAACTTACACAATATATTCATGATGTTTAATACAAAGTAGTACTAAGGGTCTGATAGGACGTAACATTCATTTAAATAGTACCATCAAATTTCAATTTTATAATATATACCTTTAAATTAAAGTTCATTTTTTATTTAAAAAAGAAAAATCTAACCTATATCCAAATTAAAATATACATATAAAATGAGATGGATTAAATTTTTTTATCTCCAATTGACATACATATTTTTCGTGTTGGATGGAGAATGTGAGAGGAAATGGTGTAAACAATCACACTGTATCCTAAGTTGTTAGTTTGAAACTCAAGAACAGTGAATATTACAAGAAACCAACGAACAATGATCAAATACACGATTGAAAGGAGTCAAATCAGTATTTTTGGCAAATCTTCCTATACAGATAGATTCCGGTACTTTGTATATGAGAGTGATACCATGCAAAAATTATTTTCATTACAACTTTCAGTTTTCTTGTACAGGGAGTGTTTTCTTTCACCATTCGCACAATCAGGAACCAGAACAGAAACCATGTACAGCTGCGAACAAGGCAAAGAAGAAGAAGAAGAAACACTACTACACAGAAAATGCCGCCACTACAATTATCCCTCAACTATTTCCCTTGATTTGTGAAACGGAAAAAAACAAAAAACAGAAAGAAATTGTAAAAACCTTTTTACTTTACTTTGTTGGAGATCTTGATGTAATTTAGCAGCCGGTTTAGAGCATTCCCACTATCAATAGCCTCCCTAGCTCTATCCAAAGCAGAGGATATATCTTCAGCGCCCTCACAACCAAGCAAGTGATCGACCATTCCAGCATTCAGGACAATTCGGTCATATGCTGGACCTTTCTCACCCCGAAGAGCAGCTAAGCCCAGCTCTATATTCCTAGAGACCTATCGTAATTCATGGAAGAGATATTAATCAGCGGTCCCTTGTCTCAAAAATTTGGCTAGAAAAAGAATAATTTTTCATCCACTCAACATAAAAATACAAGCTTGAGGAGAAACATGTAAACCATGGCCTACGCTCAAAAGTGAAGCATTCTCAAATGACACAGGAAAAAACATTCCGCAAGCATGAAAGAGCATGTTCAGGAGCAGAAGTTTTAGATAGAACGTGAACAAATAGCAAAGAATAAGAAAAATTACATCATAATTGCTTAATTTAGATACTTTGTTCAAATTCCTGCCACATAGGGATTCAATATCAAGCTTGACTTTATCTAGTATATACAAAATATATCAGAACATTACAAGAACTAGTGGCATTATTTATTTCCCTTCATACAGAATTAAATGACAAAATCATGCAGAAGTTATTAAACTATTACACATGCCATAGACTTGATCAATTAGTCTATAATGAAATTTGGCCTGCTGATGTTTTTCCAAACAAAAAGAAATTAGGAATCATCCTTGAAAAGAACAAGACCATGACTGAAAGTCACCTGTAATATCATTTTAAAATAAAAAAAAGATACAATAGATAAACATAAACAAGGTCTCGAAAGTATTATTAGATATGATTTACGTGAAACACATTAACACCCCGAGAGCATAGAAAACTCTATGCTATCTTCCAAATAATTATTTCTTTAACAACTGCATTCTAGGACCTCATGCTGAATTATGTGCTATTGTTTAACAGTTTATAAAGATAGGACAGACCAAAGCAATGCAAAAGTAAACAAGCATTGGACAGGGAAAGGAAACAATACCGATCTATCGGTTCTGGGAGTATCAGTAGGTTCAAAGCCATAGTCTTTAGCATTCACCTCCATGGTAAAGTTCTCACGAGATACTCCTGCAATAGAACACATTTAGGTTTTACAATATATATCTCCTGTATCTAACTATTTCCAATAGCTTATATTCAACCACAAGTTTTTCAAATGACAAAATTTATCATACTTGGAGAACCAAAAAAATCTAAGGCAGAAGCATACCATCCAGTGCATGAGCAGGTTCAACAGCCAATGAGCGAAACCCTGAACAGTAATTTACAGGGATTCCCTTTGATGCATTAACAGATCTTAATTTTGTTGTCATTGAAAGAGCACCTTCTTCACCCTGAATATTCAGACCAACATGTCACACAAATGCAACTGACGTGTGGACCAATCAAATTAATTTTCTTAACAATCAGTTGACATGATGATACATATACCAGGAAGAACCAAAATAAAAATATGATTTTCATGCCATGTGCATGTCAATCTGCAATCACAGATCAGTTTAACCTGGAATTTTACTTTCTCAAAGAATAAGAAAGCATTCTTAAAATCAGCAAAATACCTTCACAACCAAACCAGAGTGAATTCCTCTTCTCCTCATAAGCATTAGCAATGGCTCCTCATAGCCATCATGATAAAATCCGGCAACAATTGATTCCTTCCCCTGAGACTAATGTGTGGAAAGGAAAAAATGATTAACTAAATCTTTACCACCTCCACCAGCAGTCCAAGTGTACTAGTCAATAGGACCTTAGAAATTAGAAGAGCATTTGATGTATTCAGTGAGAAGTTTTAAAATGCCCACACCACTATGACTTCTTTATAATTGCAGTGATGCATCATTAATGTTCCATGATAACAGATATATTTATATTATATCAAAGTAAAAGTAAATTAAATATGCACTTACCCTGACAATTTGTTGAATCTTCTCTGCCGTTGCTAATGGTGGACGTTTCTTTATATGTTCTCGCAACCCAACTAATGAATATCTGCACACCAGTATCATATCATCTCTATTACATGCTAAAGATAGAACTAACCTCAGTACGGAAGTACAACAACATGTCAACAGTGATGACAAGACAAGGGAAAACCAGAGAAAACAGAACCAAGTACATATCTCAACAGCCCCTGATTAGAGTCCATTTTAAATAATATCATCTTTTTCTCCATGAATGACATAAAACTAATAACTATAACCCAAAGAAAGACATCAAACAAACTTTAATGTGGTATTGAACAATTTTCCTGATCATGAACACTTAATTACAGAGGAAAAACCAGAAGATTAGATTGTTTCTTTATTTTTTTTTTCAATGAGTGCTATATTTTATTATGCATTAGTGTTTCTTCGCCTCTTTTTCCCCCTTTTTATACTTCATCAGTCTTTTCTTCTTGTTAGGGTCAGGGATTGATAACTGCAAAATGAAGTATCAGAAGAATTATGACAAACCACTGAGCAATGACTTATAACATCAGAAACTGATGATTTATTGAGCTATACATGGACGTAACATTTAGTTACATAATCCAATAAATGAAAATATCAACTAAGTCTTGAAGGATGAGTATCAAAATTCACAACGGTCAGGCTTATAAATCTCATTATGTCCATAACACCATAATAACACAAGAAATAATGCTGGCAAGACCTTCAGGTCAAGTAAACAACAGTGACAACCATGGAAGCAAAGATGCAGCTCTAGGCGTTGAGAAAGATAATTTCAGTAATACTTCTCGTTGTTACTTCACTGAAGTTGGCATTTTGAGATGCGCAAACAAGATAAAAACATGAAAAAATGAAAAAGCTTCCTCAAGTCCATACACACTCCATCCAAAAATAATTGTCCTAATTGACTTTTCTATGCATATTGGGAATTGTTAAATTACATGGTATATGGCAACAAAATGTCAAATGTACCTCCATTTTATTATTCTCGAAGTACACAACTACATTTAATTCTCCTTCTCTTTTATATTTTCTCTCCTCTTCAGGGACAGAATAATAAATCTTTTATTATTGGTATCAAAAGACAGCATTGGGAAACATACTTCAACATTAGTACTAGTTGCCTGAACAAGTAAGCCATTAAAGTGGATTGAATAGGTGTATATTGGAAGCAAAATAATAAATATTTCAATCATTTAGAAATAGGACAGATTATTTTGGAGAAACCAAAAAGGAAGCATTACATGAAGTATTACAATATGGCGGAAATTGGACAGATTACACGAAGTATTACAATAGAACAGATTACCTCAATATGGTGGACAGGGAAGTATTACACGACGGTAATTGCAGAAAGTTTCAGGGTCACTTTTAGAACAATAATTATTTTTATGAAACAAAAAGAGCAATGACAAGAAGCATTGTCTTTACGTGATTTTGCTGATATAACTTTTTCCATTCAGGTTTGGTAATCAAGAATTTGTTGGTGGAAACTACTAATACGTATGGATACATATTCTGCATAAGTAAGAGAAGAACAGAAAGGAATTTTATGGATATCTTTTGTTAGTATGCTTACAATGAGGGACGAGCCTCTCGTTGGCTGATGTACGCAAAACCAACCTCCTCATCCTGAAATGTTATGTACAAGCGCAACATGAGGGAACAAATAATAGACAAAGAAGATGAATGTTGACATTAATTAAAACTGGATAAGACAGTGACCTCTAAAAGTATTTTCGCTTGCAATGGAGATAACTGTGTATTTGCTCCCATAAACACCAGCATTTGTTCTTCGGTTATGCCTCCCTGACAATTAACATTTCATTCTTTTCAAAAGAACAATTAAAATAACTCTCTCATCCCTCTTGTTTTGATTTTTCTTTCCCATGTCTGTAGATAGGAATTACCATGTGATCAATCAAGTTCTTTCGAAAAGATATATGTGAATATCTAGAAAATACTAATGCCAAGCACATAAAGAAAATTTTCCTTTGAACATCAGTGCTGTAATATTTAAGACTGAGTTGAATTAAGAATATGATCAACAGATTATAAAGACTTAGAACTGACTTTTGGTGGCATCCAGTCCACACCGTGAAGCAAGCAAGATTCACCATAACAGGATCTAACTGCAGCAACAAACAATGTACTCTTGAAGAAGCGAGTATTTCCATCATAAGGCTCACCATAATGTGTCAATGATTTAACATCAGCAACTGGTGGAGGACCTAATGAAACAACAAGAACGCTAGTCAATCTTCAAGACA
This sequence comes from Echites panduratus, assembly GCA_035221335.1. Classification (NCBI taxonomy): domain Eukaryota; kingdom Viridiplantae; phylum Streptophyta; class Magnoliopsida; order Gentianales; family Apocynaceae; genus Echites; species Echites panduratus. The sequence goes on along the minus strand of JAWZTD010000002.1, from coordinate 5,688,811 downwards.
TATATAAATCCCAATAAACTAGTAGAATCTTGAAATGGAACACAAAGTACCAAGCTCATTATCATATGCTAGGCAGTATGCTTTTAGTTCACGATCTGTCTCCCTGTTTATACGTTGACCTATCAAAAATGCTGATAGCAACGACTCACTAACACTATTTTTCACCGTATCTTCTATTGTTAGTGGAAGAGCATCTTTAAGAACACCCTGAACCTCTTCATATCCCAGATGTCCACCAGCTAAAACTTCCCTGAGGGCCCCCACCAATCTCATTTCAGGAGGACTGCCACCAACAAACTGAGGACCTATAGAACTGCCCACTCCCATTATAGAGCCTTCAGGATCAGCAATAAAAATAATATCTGGGGGTAATGCTCGAATTAATTGTGGCCAGTAATAGTTCATTGCACGCCTTTCCCCCTCACTCCATTGAGTTGGTTCTGGAAATGCATTTGCACGGATTGTCATTCCACCAAAAAAAGCCCCAAGTTGTGCTTTTGATACTCTCTCCTCATCTTTGAGTTCTCCCTTCACTAAATCAACAGCGAAAAAAGGTAATTGATTTCCAAGGATTGAAAAATTAAAAAATTTAAAAGTTAACACGTCCCGTTCCAAAATTTGATCCACATTTCTGCTTTAGGATGTCTAGCAGTGAATGTCCTTTTTTCAAATACAAATATATTTTTACTTGATAACTAACCACCTCAATTAAAAAGACATGAATCCCTCTAACCACTTGAAAGTAAGGTGGTTACTTATATCTTCTCATAAAAATTTGTAATATTTGAAAATGAGGAATTCAATTTTGATCAGCGGAAATATCATAATAGTTTTCCAGATGCAGCCGATATAAGTACCATAAAATTCTAATACAAGCATTGTCAGCATCAAGCATAAAATATCCAAGAAGAAAGAAAACAAAAAGTCCAAAGGGTGTTATTTAGTCAATTAAAGATTAGATATCGAAGTAAGGATCTACATTGTCCTCCAAAATATGTAGTTTGCTTCAAATTTAGAAACCTGCTACGACATAATGATTGCCCAAAAAAGAATATAAAACCCAATCATGTAAATATGCAGACCTCACAGCTCCACCACTTGCAAAATAAATAACCAATTCATATATGCAGGCTGGAGAGAGAATTTTATAGTTAATCAATCTTTAAGAACACAATAAGGAGAGCACTGGAGAGTCTATGCTAGATACGTCTCGAATTAACTTTAGAGTATGCAAATTTAAGTGTGAAACTATCTCTAAAATTATCTCAAAATGGAAAATAGTTATATGAAGTGGAATAACACCTAATATAAAAGTGGCTCCTTGATGCCACAACATGGTACCTACTTGTCACTTGTTTGGTGAAATTTGTTGGTTGGCCAGATAGAAGATGCAAATCTTAACAAAAGTGTCCATAAATTCAGAATAATTTGTTAAACACACAGATAGAGTCACTAAGAATTAGGCAACTCTGGTAAATAAAGTACCTTTTCCATTTTGTAATAACACATCAAAAAACAGCATTTATATTTGTCAATGTGAATCAATAACTTTTACTTGCATCAAAACCAGTGATTTCCTTTTTAAGTCCTTGTAACATGGGGTTTGATTCAGCTCGGAAGTCTGAAAAAATGAACAGCTGCCAAATTCCACTTCAAGCAGAATTTTGTAATAAGCTCCACTAATTCTACCTTTTTCTTCAGGAATGCAACATATTCTAAACTATTATTACCACAAACTCAAAATGTTATCATGATAGGAGTCTAACTCGCTTGATTAATATTATTTGTAATTGGTTTTCCATCCACTCATATGAGCTAGTCCTCAGCACAATCTATTGGAGTACAGAAAAAAAAAAAAAAGACATTTGAGAAAGAGAGAGAGAAAGGTTGGGCATCATTTATATAGCTGGCGGTTGTTGAATTACTATAACATTGCTAGGTTTCCACCATTTAATTAAAGTTGAGGAGTTTGTCATCTTTGAACCTGTATTCCCTATTGAGGTAAGTTAGTTACGAGTGAATGCAACCATGACTGTAAGGTAATGCATATGCGGACATTAACAAGGTGAGCATTTTTAATTCTCAAGCTTGATATGTATTATGTATTCTTATTCGAAAATTACGGTTAAAAGTTAGTCGTACCTTCATGGCAAGTTGGATGCACTAAACATCTTTCATTATACAAGTCATTATATATCCATTTAGTACTTACTGTACATGTCGAGTGCAACTGAAACTGCATTTTTGTCGCTTTTATTATTTAAGAACAATAATACACTATTTTTGTTAATAAATTAGCTGTTTCTAGCATGAAAATGGAAATGAAAAATGAACATCTAGGATATAAGGATAGGATGGCAGTCAACGGCAACTACACTTCCCCACGCCTCTCCTCCACAAGTGCAATGGAGAATACAAAGGCACAGAGAGTAAGGTATTGATGCTTAGCTCTGAAGTAAAAATGTAAAAGCATTTTCCTGGAAATTATCATATCCTAAAGACCAAAATGTTCAGACAGTATGGCCTAACTACCTAGATTAGATTTTTGTTCTTTTCTCAATGCATATTATTTAAATGCACTCAGATTGGAGCATCAAAGATGAATATCAGTAGGCATAGATGAAAAACTGACAAATAGAACAGGAAAGTGAATCCTCAGATTCTTCAGCTAAATAAAAAAGAACAATAGTTTCATATACAGATAAATATCTAAAGCCACATAGGAAACATTGAAATTGACAAACTGCAATTCACAACTGCAGATAACTGAAAAAAGAACATCTCTTGAGAAAGAAAGACTGACACTTCTCTCTTGAAAATGTGATACCAAGTAAAACCACTTTTAAGACAGTGAAATAGCTTCTACATTGTCTTGCAAACTTCAATAAAGCATATGGAAGAAATTTGCACCTCTTGCATGACAATATATGCATTTTATGCTATTTGCAGATTGGCCAAAAGTGAAAAGTATTTTTTTATAAGAAAGAAGTAGGAGCTTATCCCAATTATTGTGCAATAGGGGAAAAAATAAATATCATTGAAGCCAATCCAACGGAAAGGTAATAAACCAAGCTCATCGCAGATCATGCTATTAGCGAAAAAGGGCAGAAATATCTTACCTTAGAAAAAGTAAAGGCTTGGCCCCTTCCATGTGGTTTGGAAGACAAGGAAAAATCACAGCAAACCAAACAAAAAATTAAACTTATTGCTGAAGATTTCAACTTATGAAATTGTATTATTCCCCATGGGCTCCATCATTATTGTCATTTTGGTTCAGTCAACTCAATAACTTGAATCTAAACTAAACAATATCAAAGATAACACGTGAACAACCAAAGTTGTCATTTGAGGCGGACATCACAATAGACGACACACACCAGCAAAAAAAAAAACACTCAAATTATTCATCCCCAAAAAAATTAATTTCAACCAAATAAACTAAACAAATTCATTAAGAATACATGATATGATCTGGCAAAAGGTCCGGAAACTATTTTATTTACCTGATTTTAAAATTGTCTCCAAAACCTTGAAAGCTTGTTCTTCACTGAGAGGCCGGGTCTGGGTTGGCCCGGTGCAAACCTTCGCTTGAGCATCAAGAACAGTCTGATTGGGCTTCGGAAATTTGGGATTCCGGTAGGACGTCGAAATGGACGGGTTACGAAAATCCGATTCGATGTCATCGACCCGGACCGAATCCAAAACAGAGTTGATGGAGACAGTCGAAAGTGAGTTCTTTCTGTGAATAAAACGATGCCCAACACGCCCCGGTAACCGTAATCTCAGAGAAGATTGATTCGAGAAGCATGGAACTGGTCTGGCCATTAGTTTTGAAGGTGGTACTGGCTTGGAACAGAGCGGAGCAACCCGACCCGTATCAAGAATTGCTGTCAAAGGCATGTCAAACCGTTGGTTCCACTCCGCGAGAAATTTTCTCCTGTTGCGGGTGTTGGGCCGTTTGGATGTTCGTTTCACAACAACTGCGCGTAGTACCACTACATACTGCCACTTCGTAAGAACAGAATATTCTTCTTTATCGTTATTCTCTATGGTGTCCTCTTGTTTTTCTTTTTGGTAATAACGGAGTTATCGGTATCAACAGAATCAGTACACTATTCATCCGCCAATTCAAATAGCTTAAAAGTACTGAAAATCAACATAACTCTTTATTCTTGTATTCAAAATCTGACATATTTTCGCAGTTTAAAATCTGTTCCACGTGATATTTAAGAGATAAAAAATTTTATGCATTGGCTCAATTTATTTATGTTGAAGATATTGTTTAAATATAAGTTTAGTGAATAAATATAAGTTATTTTTATTATTATTTTTCATTATTATTAGTTAATTATTTATTTAAATATATTTTTTCTATATGACTTATTTAATAATATATTGAAATGGTGTTAAGATTTTTTAAAACAGTTATTAAAGGGTATTTTAAAAGAAAAAAAAATTATCTTGATTTTTATAAAATGATGATCGATAACTTATATTTAGTGACAAAAAATATAATATTTTACTCAAATAAACTAAACATGTGAAAACTGTTAATACAAAATCTAATTAAAAGGGTCACAGATCAATCTAAACAAACACACACAAAATACACTTTTATTAGCATTTTTTTGTTACATGTTAGAAAGAAAAGAGCATTTCTTCAAGATATATTCACAAGAGATCGGGAGAAAAAAATGTTTTTGTGGATGAATCCAATAATAATGAGATTTTTTATTTTAAGGTGTTAAATATCTCTAATAGTTTATTATTCTAAACAATCTCTATTGGGACTTATGTATCACATATTCATTTTAAGGCACATTCATCTTAACCGTCTCAACCTTTAATCATTCTTTTTTTTAATGTCTTTAAAGTGGGTTTCACTTGTCAACTCATTTACTAAATCATCAAATGATTTAATTTTTATATTTACTCTATTATTAAAAAAAATACATTTTAAAGCTAATATTTAAAAAAAATTGATTGTTCTAAAATAAATTAAATTTTTTTGAAACAACAAAAATTAATAAACTTATAAATTTTTAATGTAAAAGGACATGGTACATAAAGGTAGGATAATTTTTACGATTAAAATAAAAAGGGTAAATAAAAGTAAAAATAATTAATAAAAACTACCATTAAGATTGATCAGTTCGAAAAATAATTTTAAAAGAAAATAAGTTTGTGTAGTTAAAATAAATTAAATGTGTTCTTTCTTAGAAAATTAACATATAAATATTATGAATATGCATATAAAAATAGAAAGAACAAAAAAAAAAATCAATGTACACTTCACAAAAAAAAAAATACTGAAGTTGTTGAGTTAGACATGATGTGAATTTTTTTTTTTTTTTTTTTTTTTGTAATTTTGTATACTTTGTCAAATTCTTTGTAACTTTCTAATTTTATATACATATTCAGCAACACAATAGATATTTGTTCTTTCTTCTAAAAATATATATATACACATATTTAAAAAAATTATTTTAACTACACAAACTTTTTTTTTCGTTTTTAATTGTTTTTTAAAATTTCAGACATTACAATATTATTTTTATTTTGTTTTGTTTTTATTTTTTCTAACTATGAGATAATCTTTTATTTTGAAAAATTAATGTTATTAAGAAAAAAACAATTTTAATTTTGTTCTTTCAAAAAGAAAATTAATTTGAATATTAATTTATTTATAGTTAATTTAACAATAATTAAATATCTTTAAAATATTAATTTAAAATACTTCCCATCACTATTTATAAATTACAAAAAAAAAAGTACATATACTACTACTATAATGACAATTTATATTTAATGATAAGAAAAATTAATTCAAATGATTTATAAATAGTAATAAAAAGAATATATCTTTTTAATTAACAGATCAAA
>JAWZTD010000002.1:5404635-5414748 GCA_035221335.1 Echites panduratus | reverse complement strand
TCCATCAATGGTGTTTATTCAATTACCTAGAGTACTCATTGTATCCTTTTGCTGTCCAGAGTTCATCAAAGTTGTTTGGATGACCTTGGCATGTTCTTTGGAATATGACGTCTAATATTTTGGCAGGAGAGCGGAGGTAATAAATGATCCTTTCTTCTAGGATTCTCTCCATTTTCATTTCTTTGTTATTAATGATTTGATGAAGATATCAATGCTTTCCCTTCCTGAGAAAGGCATTAAAATCTGTTTTGTTATCCCAATATGATATGAGGTTCAAGAAAGTTTGGAGGTAAAAGAAAGTGGAAATATGAGGGTATTGTTTTATAAGAGCTCGAGTTTCATATTATTTTGTTGAGAGGTTCTTCATGAATTTCATGTTTCAAAAGGGGTTTGTTTTAACTATAGACTAACTGTTAATCAAAAAGTTAGTTATTTCCTCCATTTAAATTCCCTTTAATGGACAAAAACACTAAGGACTTGACACTAAAATTAATGAGAGCTTTTACCATAGAAAAGTTGCCACATTATTCTTTCTAGTAATGTCATAAGTGCATTAGCGGAGAGATCTATGTGCTAGTGGGTTATGGATATCTTCAGTTAAAGACTTAAAGTTGATTTATGGAAATTTCGGATGAAATGCATTTTTTTTGCAGAAAAGTGGACATTCATTTTTTAGCAATATTTAGGATAGTAATGGGTACATTTAACTTGGATACTTGTGGCAAAAATGCTTTTAGATGGCTTCTTGCATGTGCACACAGGTAATATATGTTTGACATTTTTAACTTGCAGTTTGTTCCTTAGAATTAATTAATTGATTCCAAGAGGGTAAATTCCGAATACTGTCTTAGCTTATCCAATTCTCTTGATTTCTGGGAATTTGATTTCTGGGAAATCTTTGAGTTAGAACTAATTTAGACAAATTCTATTAATTTAGCAGATCCATCTCCATACTAATGTGGATACAGTGCTAACGGGTTATTTGTCTCTGGTGTGCTTTGGCTTCCGTATCACGAACTTTGGTCAAATTTATCGATTCTCACTGTGAAGTTGACTGGCTCTTGTGTCTTAAGTGACCATTCATTTTTGTTAGTTTACAAGTTGGCACAAAGCAGGGTATCTCATGCTTTAGGTGTTTACCAAATTGCATGTGAGAAGTTTTTAAACCTTCTACTTCTTTGAAGTTATGCCTTTGCACCCACTTAAACATACCAAAAGAATGAAAAGAGTGAAAAAAAAAACTATAAAAGATTTCTTATCATGATTATATTGTCTCTCCTAGTTGTTGGATTCCTAGTTTACTTGGGTGTAGGATCTTTGCACAGTTTCTAGGTGTTAAAGGAATTTTCCCTGTAAGTAATGTATATTGTTAGATCCAGATGAGAATGGAAAGTGACTTTGTCCCCCTTTTTATAGAATAGAAGAGATTTTGTATTCTTTTTTCTCCAGAATTTTATGGAATTTTAGTAGTTTCTATTGCTACATAGAAAGAAACCGTTTAAGTGCGAGGTTTGATTGATTATCTTTATATTTATATATAATTATCGCCTGTATGCTGTTTGTTCCATACCTCTCTAATCAATTAGTAGTAGGGAGACTGTTTTTGTTGAGTTGATCTGTGAAAGAACACATTGTTGGCTTGTTTCAACAAGTCATGTTTGGTTGACTTATTATCCTTTTATTGTGGGATCATTGTAGATGGGCGTCTGCAAGAAGAACTGGCATGACTGTTTTGGGAAAAGTTACTGTTCCAAAACCTTTGAACTTACCAAGCCAGAGGTATTTTGTTTGGCTAGCTTTCTTTCATTCATTAAGTTGTCAGAGCTTTTTCTGAAATCATTGTATTTATTTGTTCTAGGTTAGAAAATCATGGTCTGGATCCAAATGTGGAGATTGTTCCCAAGTAAGTAAGAAGTCCCGTGTTGTGCAGTGTTTTCCTTGTACAAATGCTGTATACATTTGAGTTTTGTTTTTCTGTGTGAAGTTGGAAGGAAGGGGGGGGGGGGGAGGGGGATATGGCACCATTTAACTGATTGGATTAATTTGTCTGTCTTGGTAGGGGAAGTGTTGGTTGGGGAAGCCGGCCTTCCTCGTCTGCTTCTAATCCTTGGTGTTCCTCAACATTGTCTCCAAATGCTGATGGCAGTGCCAGTTCCCAAAGTCATCTCAGTGGGCGTCCTTCATCAGGGGGAAGTGGCAGTCGACCATCAACTGCTGGAAGTGAGAGAACACATGACCGCGGTGGTAATGCATGGGGACTGAGTTCTAGACCTTCATCTGCGTCTGGAACATCATCAAATCAAACATCATTGACATCATTGCGTCCCCACAGTGCAGAAACAAGACCCGGTAGCTCACAGCTCTCACGATTTGCTGAACCTGCTTCTGAAGCAGTTGCACGGGTCCCAGTTGGAACTACAGAAAAAGTGGTATTTATTTAATTTTTACACATGCTTACTAACAAATATCCTTGCTTTATTTTTATTTAATAGTCTGCAGGAAGCATTACTTTTAACTTTGAATGAGTTTTGTAATCAATCCACTGCACAGTAACATTTTCTCCCTTTTTTTGTTTTGTTTGGGGAACTGTTTAATCCATTTTTTTTGCTTTGAGATGTGACTTGGAATTAATTATGTCTCACTCCTACAGGTGGTGACCTCATCTGAGAATGATAGGTTTTCTCTTATCTCTGGGGATTTTCCAACCCTTAGCTCAAGTAAAGAGAGCTCCATGAAGAATTTTGAATCACGAGGTGATAATCTTTGTTTCTGGGACTTGGTTTAATTTGTAGATTGATGTGTGCATATCTTAGCTCTCTTGCAGTTTTTATTCTATTTGCTTTATGTTATTTTCAGTGTAACATTGGCAAAGTATTTTGTTTTATTTATCCTGTTATTTACACCTTCCAAATGCCTGTCTCTTTTTTCGGGTATAAATGAAGTAACAGATGTGGCTAGAAATTAATCAAAGATGAGAAGAGAGCACCTTTCTTTTGCATGGATAAAAAATATTAATGATGCAGGGAGAAATCTATGGCGTAGTGTACTTTAATTTTGTTTCCTTGGGTTTTTTATGTTTCCATGTTCTCTGTTATCCTCGATTATTTTGTTGCCTTGTTTGCTACTTTCTTTTAAGAGAAGAATTCTATTTGGGATATTATACAAGGATAGTGTCTATAAAAAACTATTTGCCATCTTTGGAAAAGCAGTTTTATATATTTAAAATTCGTGGAACAGCTGTTGGCTGGCTTTATGAACATAGGGTTGATATTATTTTTTCCCTAAACAAAGCTTTAGCATCTAAGCTCTTTGGCACGGATATGAGCATTCTTTCCAAGGCATCAATTAAGGAATCAAGTATCAGGTCAATAGACTCAATACTGTCATTCAATTCAAGGAATTGAGATGCTGTTAGATATTTATAAACCCCATGGAAAGAGAGAAAAAAAAAGAGCAAAGAGATGAAAATTGTTTGGGATGCCGAAGTAAAGCTAAGCATGCTTGATTTTAGGTCCCCATCCCATGTAAAATTAGTCTTTTTCACATCAATGTTTATGCCTTATATTTGGTTCATGTTCTAGTTTAAAGGCATACTAAACTAAATATGTAGTAGTTGAATTCTTGGAAGAGTTGGCCATCTTCTATCTTGAGTTTTAATGTCCAAGTAATTGCATTCATGGAATCAACATGATGTACCTTATGTTCATTTGTTTTCCCTGGTGTTCTCCATTCTTTAATTGTTTCATGATTCTTGCACATTCAGTATTATCATGGCTGACCTCTTCTATGTAATACCGATACTGTTATGGTGATTTTTACATCTTCTTGTTTGTTAATCACCAATAGATCAGGGCTCTCATAGCCGCCCTAGTTCTGCTTCTGGTAGAGGTGTCCAGAAGGAGGAGTGGGCTGAAGCATCTCAATCTGGTTTGTACAAGTGAATTTTGCTCAAGTGATCTCTGAATACTGGCATTATATATGTACTCTTAATATAATTTAATGTTTTGCTGGTGCAGATGTCAGTGTTGGAACTGCTAACACATGTAAAAGAGATGCTCCACAAAATTCTGGTGATGGGAAACAGCAAAACATGGAGAAGTGGCATTGTGAGCCCCAAAAATATCATAATGCTAACATACCGCCTCCACAGTTTGATACCTGGCATGGCCCTCCTATGAATGGCCCCACTGGTGTTTGGTACAGAGGACCCCCTCCTGGGCCTCCTTATGGAGGACCTGTTCCTCCTGTTGGACCTGGCTTTCCTGTTGAACCATTCCCTTATTATTGCCCTCAGATCCCTCCTGCAGCTTTAGCAAATTCTCAGTCAGTTGCTCTACCAGGAGCTGGTCCCAGGGGACCCCGGCCAAAAAATGGAGAGATGTTCAGACCTCATCTACCTGATGCTTTTGTACGACCTGGTATGCCATTTAGGCCTGGTTTTTACCATGGTCCAATGCCTTTTGAAGGCTATTATGGACCACCAATGGGTTATCGTAATTCCAATGAACGGGAAGTTCCATTTAAGGGCACAGCTTGTGGTCCGTCAGTTTATAATAGATATCCAGTCCTAAATACTCCCGACACAGGCAATTGCCATGCCAGGACTGGTGTAAGTGGGACTGGTAAAACATCACCAGGGCAAGTTGAAAATATTCATTCTGATAATGCACCTCGACAGGCTAAAGTTCTTCTGAAGCAGCGCAATGAGTGGGATGCAAAAGAGCAAGCAGAGAATAATGATAACATGTCTGCGTCTAATCCCATACATCCTAAGGAAAGTGGTCAGCTTGGAATGTCATTCCGGAAGAATGAGTGGGGTGCTGATCGCAATACTGAGGATGAATTGTACCCAAGTGACATGCAAGTTGGAGACTCTTCTCAGAGCACCTTCAATGACCGAGTTGGTTATGGTTCAGACCCTATCCAGGTCAAGTCAGTGGGAAGTGCAGGTGATGTGGTTGTTGAAGTTAGTCATATGAAGAAATCAGAGCCTTCTTCTCATGGAATGTCACAACCATCTTCTGCTAGTAGTAGAAGTTTGACTTCTAATGCAAGAGATTCCACTTTGATGCGGAAAATTGAAGGTTTGAATGAGAAAGTTCGTACTTTTGATGGTCGAAGCGATGGTACATATACTTCTCATTGGGACGAACAAAAAGGTAGGTCCATAGCTGGTAATGCCAATGTTGGTGATACTTTTTCTGAAAGCTCGTGATGGCATTTCATCTTATTGAACGTTCTCTTTCTAACATTACACAGGAATTACTGGTCCTGCTGCTCATGAAATGACTGTTTCAGCTGGGGATAAAACATCTGGTCCAAGGTTCGTGAATAAGTGCTACTTTTTCATTAGCTATTTTTATGTCTCGTTTATTGACCTGCCCAATGTTACAGGAGACCTCATGACGGAGCATGGAATAAGAATAATGATAGCGGTAAAAAAAGGTTTAATAGTTTGGATGTTGATGGGTGGCATAAGAAACCTGTAGCTGCTGAGAATGTCAGCACAGCTAATGTTGTCTCTCCTTCTAATGTTCAAGAAAGCATAATCAGTCCATCCATGCCAGCTGCAGACAATCCTTTAGGAAACAGTGAAGGTGAATCTTTAACTGAAGGACTTGATTCTACTGATAGTCAAGCACAGGTATTTGATTGTAGGCGTCTTGATTATTGGTTGTTCACAAAATATTTGCTATCTTTCTGAAGTAATTTGGCTTGTTCTTTTGTGTCTTGGTTAGCGTGCTAAGATGAGAGAGTTGGCAAAGCAACGGGTCATACAACTGCAGAAGGAAGAGGAAGAGCGAACTAGAGAGCAGAAGGCTAAGGCTTTTGCTAAGCTGGAGGAGTTGAATCGTCGTACCCAAGGAGTCAATGTTCCGAATGTGATGCCTGAAAATTCTCTGCCAACTGGAGTGCCCCTGCAAGAGAAAGAAGAGCCACAAATACATGTTGACTCCAGTACAGTTACCAAATCTCAATGCCTGAGCTCAGCTCCTGCCTCCACTGCAGATATTGTCAGTCAAGTTAGTGAGATAACTGGTGAGTGGAGTAGTGAAGCTGCAGTTCCTGTCATTGATTCATCTATTCAGATATTGAAGGCTGCTTCTTCTGACCCGGCTGTTTTGCATGGTCCCTTGTTACCCCTGAAAGATGAAATGCATGGTGCTGGTGACTTTGATTGTAAAGCAACTCCTCAATTGAATGAAACTAGTACATCTAGACATAAGCGCAACATCCATAAGCCAAAGCTAAATACTCCATTGCAGATGGACACTTACGAGAAGTCTGCTGCAATTGATGCCACCAAGGCCACAAAGGACTCTGATGAGGTAGCTCCTTGTGTCACTGCTGTGGTTGCTTCAGGTGAGGTGGAGTCAAGAGTTGACTCGAGTTTGCCAAGTATCTCTAATAATGTGTCCGAGTCATCTGCACAGCAGAGAAGGAAAAGTAGGACTGGCAAAGGTAAGCACAAGTTGGATAGTGCACCATCTGTTCCTACTCTGCCAGTGTCAGTACCAAATGAAAGCAATTCCATGGTATCTGCTGAAATTGAGATTTCCAACACATCTCAGTCAGATCTGGATTCTGTGTTACTTGGAGCAGCAGTTACAGCTGGTGATGGAGCAGGATCTTCTGATCTACAATCTTCTTTACCTAATGAAGGAGCTCATGGTAAGGTAAGCAGTCTCCGGAAGCCTCAGCAATCTCGTAGGTTTCCTAGAAATCAGCAAAGTAATAGATTTGTTGATAAATATCATGGCAATGACAATGTTGTGTGGGCACCGGTCCGTTCACAGAGTAAACCAGAGCCTGGGAATGAAATAGGTCAAAAGACTGTTCAGGAATCCATCATTTCTGCAAAAGGTGATAATCAAGTACAAAGTAATCTAAAAAGCAAACGGGCTGAAATGGAGAGGTATGTGCCCAAGCCAGTAGCCAAAGAATTGGCTCAGCATGGTGGCGTCCTGCAATTGGCTCCATCTTCAGTTGCACTGTCTACCTCTGATGGGAATGGTGAGAAAGCAGAACTGCCGTTGATAACCTTTGGAAATCTGCAGCCTGGTTGCTCTACAACTGGACATGTGGAGTCAATTTCTGACTGTGAAGCAACAGATTCAATGCATAACATACAGCCAAAAGTGCATGGGGCATGGCATCAAAGGGGTCCAACAGATTCTCACGGAAAAGGTTTGCAGAACGTGTCATTATCTTCAACGTCCAACCCAAGCACAAATCCTCATGGGGGCCAAAACCAACTAAAAGCAGATCGTAAGGTTTCCAGAGAATTTGTTGGTTCTGATTCCGGGAATACGGTAAATGAGTCCAATGTAGTTGCATCTGTCATTTCACCTCAAGGAAGAGATCTGGGAGTAACAGGTAAAGGTAAACGACATCCATTCAAGGGTGAGAGAAACAAGGGAAATGATAATGAGCATGAGAAGAATCCAAATTATCGGGAAATGGATAGAAATCGTGCTCAACTGGTAGATCCAACCATAAACCAAACTGAGAAACTTCCTTATTCTAAAGAAAGTAAAGGTCTTGAAGAACGGACAGCATCACATTGGCAACCAAAATCAAATTCAGTCCCAAATAACAGTATGCGAGGTAGCAGGGCCATTATCAATCAGAGTGCTGCAGGAGAAGCTAGTGGATTTGTCAAGAAGGGCCATACATCCCTGCCTGAAGTTAATGCTCAACATGTTAATAGCAGCAGTCAGATAGATCAATCTGGGTCAGAAACTAAAATATTCTCAGAGGGGTTGAATGTAGGGCATCAAGGACATGGGAAAGAAAAGAAGCAAACTTCATCTAGAGGACGCCCCTACTCCCCAAATGAAACTTCAGTTGCAGATGAATCAGCACATCTTGTGAATGCAGGCACGCAGAGCAAACAGAATGTTTCTTCAGATTTTAGGAAAAACAGAAATCAAAATAATCGCCCTAACACAAATCGTGAGCCTCGTGCAGATTGGAATCAGGAAAGACAGAGGCAAAATTCTCATTATGAATACCAGCCAGTAGGGCCATACAACAATAACAAAGCTGAAAAGTTTGAAGATGTATCAAATAATATGGCCCCGAGATACAGGGATAGGGGCCAAAGTCATCCAAAGCGTGGCAGGGGAAGTTTTCATGGGCGTCAAAGTGGCAATGTCCGAGCTGATACTGGTTATGGTTGATCCAAATGTGAAACTTAAAAGACTTCTTTTTTGTTTTGAGTTTGGTTGGAAAGTTGTCCTCTTGAGTATTGGGGCTTGGCTTGGTTAGGCAGATAAGCAGGTAATGAATGAATATGTCAGTGGTTTCGCTTATTAATTTTTTTTTTCTTTTTTCTCTTCTTTCTATCCTTATCTTTTAACAGAAATGATCTCAATATTTGGGAGAGTTCATTTTGAGTACTGCATGTGCTCTTTGTGGGTGTTCTGTCGCAAGAACCCTGGTGAAGTATTGACTGTTGGAAAATTTTATTTGGCCAGAACCTGAATATTACTTGAGGAAATTTGCTAGTTTTTCTTCAGGATCCTTGACATTTATTTTCATTAAAGATAATTCACGAGTTAAAATGATCAGATTTGTTTCTGTAATACCTGGTTAGTGGATGTGTACTCTACGGTCAGGTGGTTAATCTTGTACTGTTTTTGCAGTGGACAAACTATTGGTTTTATACTTTTATGTTGTTCAACTTGCATGCTTTGAGATGCAAGTATACCTTTCTGGGCCTTCAAGGCAACTTGGAAGTTGTACTTTTAAAGGTACTCTTGTGTGCATATTTTTTATGTTCCTGTTGATTCTTATATGAAATTTCAGTTTTCTCTCGATCCTTTACTTCTGTATTTAACATTTGCAGGAATATTGGATTTATTGTCTTGTGTTAATTTGTTGTCTTGGCCTTGTTGCATCAAGCTTCACTAGGTATCATACAGTTAGTAGTAACAATAACCTTAGTGTTTAACTACTGATAATGTGCCATTTTTGTGTCTGGCACTTATAGGAGCTGCTCTTTTACATCCGCTGCAGCAGCTTTTCTTGTCTTTTGGACTGGTGAAGGGATGAAGCCACTCAAAATGAGATTCTCACAAGTCAATGACCAGTGCTTTTTGGGTCTGGATGCAGAGGTAGGGAATCAAAAGCCAGTGGTTTGAAGTCCCAGAAGACCTTTGGACATTCTTATGTAACTCAAGATAGATTAAGGATTGAAATCCCGTTTTCTACCTTCCGGACTCGATGGTACAGGCTTGCTATTAGAGAACCAGATAGTAGATGAAGCTGTTGAAGTACAGAACTAGGTATATCTGACTTGTAAAACACCTTTGTTGAAGTAAGAAAAAGAGGAACGAACAGTAGTAATATGATTAGTGGCAGAAGTTGTGGAACTCATGGCTGTTCTCCCATAAACTGATTTTACCATTTAAGTCCTATGCATTTGCTTATTTGCTGGGGTTCTCTGATACAATGGTTGAAGATTCGCTAGAGCTTGACATCAGTTTTCTGTTCTCCATGTCTCCCAGGGAAGGATTTGAGGGTAACCTACCACTCTGGAAGGATTAAATCCATGTGTTAATTAATTAATTAATTCATAAATCCTTATGATCATTATTATTTATCCCCGCGGGGAATGATATCATCTACCAAGTTAATCAACATGTTATTCTCTCTCATTTAGGATAATAAATTTTATCTTTTTATTTTCAAAATTAATAATTTTTATTAGTGGAGGAGGTAACATTTTTAGAAAAAAGAGTTAGATTATTTTCTAAAATGTAAAAAAAAATAAATAATATTTGCAAAGTTTGAAATAGTTATTGAGTGAGTCAAAAATAGTAACTTTTGAATTGTTTTGCGTGACTGTCGGGGTAATAAATTAAAATTACCCACACTCTTCAAATAGGATTTGGAGAGTATCCTATATATATTTTTATTAATAAAAGATAATATTAAATCTGCGATATTTAGGTATATGTTGGGTACTGTATATTAATTTATATGAAGGGATAGAGGTGAGGTGATAGTACCTATGATTAATTTCAAAGAGTTACGCAATGCGATTTAAAATGAACATCTGGAGAATGGGTCCAATGTGAAGACGTGGAATGTAAGCACCGGTCTCCA
>JAWZTD010000002.1:5367227-5380042 GCA_035221335.1 Echites panduratus | reverse complement strand
GTATGGTACCATGGCCTGCTACTGCAATGCACCAATTCTTTACTAGACAGATAAATTCTCCGATGTGCAATGCTTTTGAATCATATTTGTTCACTTTTCCTACTACCATTATTATCATGGTTTCCCTTCGTTTAAATCAATGGTTCTTTTCTTTGACAAAGAAATGGTTCTGTCCCCAGAGTTGAGTTGAGTCTGGAGCCAAGCTAGCAAAACCATTAGTTTCCCCTTACTCATCTTTTTATTGATTGGAATTTTTTCTTGTGTCTGTCAATCTGTGTTTATGTTTGCTGAAACAACGGAAAAAGTTTCTTGTCTCTTTGCCCTTCATATCCCTACAAAAATAGACCTTTGCTTAGAAGGGATAAACAAATCTATAATATGATCCCACCATATTAATTAAAGTGAAAATCCTCCAGGCATTATCACCCCATGTATGTGGTTTGGTTCTCAAAGGAACCTTCTTTTTTCTCTTTACCTCTAAGTAATGAGATCTTGATATTAATTCTGTTTTTATTTCTTGAATAATAATGATGATGAATAGAAAAAAAAAAGTTTTGTGAATATATATATATATATTTTATTTATATAATGCGGATTGGAGTAAAACCAGTTAAAGTTGTGGCGGATGTGAGAGTCGATGGTTTAATTTCAAGGCCATTTTTGAGATTTATTATGTGCTTCAAGAACTCCTAAAATGTGGGAATTCATCTTGTGTCCATTAATCCCGTGTAACCACCAAAAAAGATAAAATTAAGGATACAGAATTAGAGGATTCAATCAGTACTGTTCTAAGTTGCTATAATGTCTGGCTAAACTCTTGCACCTTCCATCTCATAGAAGAATCTCAGGTTTGTTCAATTCATATTCTTGATGCTTTGCTAGTCTTCTTATTCAGGTTGTAATTTTCTATCATTTATTTACTCCTTTTTTTTTTTCTTTCAAAATCTTTACTTTGCAGAAGAAGAAAGTTAAGAGAAGGTAAAGAATTGTGTGGTGAAGTCAGGAATGGGCGAGACAGAAGATTCACACAAAAATGACAGTGCAGCCAAAGAAAAAAAAAACAAACATGAGGAGGAGGAGGAGGAGCATCGTGAAGAGGGTGATAAAGGAGAAGAAAGTGAAGGAAAATCAAAAGAAAAGAAGAACAAGAAGAAGAAGAAAGACAAGGATAACAAGGATAATGAGGAAAGTGATGGAAAAGAGAAGAAGAAGAAGAAGAAGAAAGAGAAGAATCCTGAAGATAAGAAGGATAATTCGAAATTGAAACAGAAGCTGGAGGAGATTGAAACCAAGATGCAGGCTTTGGTAATAAAGGAAGAAGAGATCTTGAAGCTCCTTCATGAGGCAGTAGAGAAAGCTGCATCAAATCGAGAGATCTTGAAGCTACTTCATGAGGCAGTAGAAAAAGCCGCATCAAATCAAGGGGTGGAAGCATGCCCTCCTCCGTCCAGTTGAATTCTTCACACCGTTTCAGAGAATTCAAACAACTGAATTTCAAGTAAAGTTTCAGTGTGAAAAAATTTTTTATAGATACTCATAATCAAAGAGAAGAGGAAGGAATTCCTTAAGTAAATGTACATAATTAATTAGGCTATCAAAAACGAATGTTCTGTGAAATACAACTACCATCCTGGAAACTCTATGTTTTCATCTAAGACTTAGTTGAGTTAGTTATATCCTGCAAGATCAACAAATTTCCATACTTGTTTCAAGTCATAAATTGCAGTTCATAATAAAGGTTGTCTACAGTTGCAACAAATCTTAAAGTCTGCAAGCAGTAGAACTTTGTGATCTTATTTGGGAGTGTCTTTTGATAGAATTCCTTCGAGACAAGACCTTTAGATGTTGAATTAGAACTCGAATACAAACAGCTTTTCAACTAGTTTCCAATGTTGCCACACAAGAAATAGAGCATTCTTAGGTCTGTCAACTCAATTCAGTTGTAATCTCATATAGTTCCCATTGGAAAAGTTGGGCTAATCACACTCCAGAACTCTATTTGGCTCCCTGCAATATTTTCTATCTTCACTGCTTGAGTTGAGATTTTATATACTGCTATCTTTAATCAGTTCCCAGAAATCTTTTTTTTTTCCTTCTATATCTCTGTTTGATTATTGAAAATACACAGACATTTCATCTTTTTTGGTTTCTCTGCAGACCAAGTGATAACCAACATAATTCAGTTACCAGAAGAATAGAATACAATGTAAGTACTTTTCTGGGCTCTGCCGGGTATAAAAAGAGTCATTGTGGAAGAGAAAATTGAATTTAACTTTCAAGAAGATTGCAACACCAATTTCTTTACATCAAGATTAGTGTTTCTTGTTACAAGAATCAAACTTTACTCACCAAGAAACGTTTACATTATCAGAAAGAACTAAAATATCTTTCATGCGAGGGGCCTTGTTGAGATTCTTGAGCAAGAAGAAGAGACATCAGAAAATCTTCTTCTTGATGACGATGGCAATGGTCATGCTGCCGGAGAAACTCCTCAAGTTCTTTGAACCACCTCGATCTTGTTCATCGAAGATGTCTTCTTCAGTATCTTTTCCTTCTTGTTGGTAGCAGAAGCAGTTGTACTTGAAGAAGAAGTTGGGATCTTATGGCAGAGCACGATTTGCCGGTTTCGTTTCTTGGCTTCTTCAGCTTTGTATCTCTCCCTGAACCTTCCAGCTACCTTCTCTTGTTTTTCTTCTTTTTTTCTTTATCTTCTTTCTCTAGTTTTTCTTCTTCTTTTGCCTTGGCCTCACATGACAATTCTTCTTCTTTCAACTTCTCCATCCTCTCAATCCCAAGATTAAGATCAACATTCTTGTTCATTGACGATATCTTCTTCAGTAACTTTGCCTTCTTGTTGGTAGCCGGCCCTCCTCCACGTGAGAGGTTTCTTTTGCAGCCGGAAGCAGTTGGGATCATATTGCAGAGCACAATTTGCTAGTTTCGTTTCGTTTTGTTTCATTTCTTGTCTTCTTCAGCTTTGTATCTCTCCCTCAAACTTGAGGCTGCTTGCTTTTGTTTTTCTTCTTCGCTGCTTTCATCCTCTCAAGCGCAACTCTTCTCCATATTTGCCATGATATATATATATATATATATATATATATATTTATCTATATATATGGGGTTAGATTTGAATTGAATTAGGAAGTTGCTATAATTATGGTATATCTAGATTAGAAAAACTATAGATTAGTAATTGTGAAGTTCATAGCCATCTTTCTAATATCATGCAGCAAAGCATCCCATTACCAAAATATTGAAATAGTTGTCACCTTTACTTTCCATCTCTAGGTTGCCACCTATGGAAGAATTCAGAAATGCATGACATCATAACATAGGTAGAACCGCATAAAATACATTTGCATGAGACCATAATTCATTGGTTTCTACAGTTTACCACTCACTCTTATCTTTCTGAGCACACATTAAACTCTCCACACCTGTCTAGCATTATGTTTCTTTTGCAACCGCATCCCATCAGCAGATGCAGTGTTATTAAAGAAGACCCAACTCAAATCCTTCGATAGAACTATATGGATAAGAGATCTTTGAACTCATGAAGAGATCAAGCACAAGTAATTACCTCCATTTGTTTCCTTTAGAACCTCCTTTCCAACAGGTGATTTCTCAATGATTGCCATATTTTTCTTCTGTCATTCCAAACATCATCAGGAACCAGTGGATATACTTTCTCATTTAGATATAGCCTGAAGCTTTTTTCTCATTGAAAGGAGAAAACTTCGCAGCTTATGTGCTTGCTCTCAGCATCATATAGAAAACCTACAATCATCTATATTTTTTCAGCCAGCTGTTGAAGATCATTATTCAAGCCCCATAAACCGCTGACCTCTTCAGCAGCTAGTGAAAGAACCTGCCTGAGGCATTAGGATCCCAGCCAGAACACCAAGAACAGCCTATTGAAATATGCTTCACCTTCTCTTATCAAGAAAGTAAAAAAATGTTGAAAACCACAAACAGCATATGATAAATTCCCTGAACCTGTAGAAGATAACGATCACCGGCTATTCAAATATAATCAAAGAATTCATATTTTCATAACTAGATAAGTGACAAGTATTTTATCATTAAGATATTGTGTTCAAATGGATTGTCTATTGTCAAAATGATTAAACTCATTTAACAAAAAAGGTGAGCTTATGTGACGGAGGCCGTATAATAATGTCATAAATGGGAAAAAAAAATTCAATTATTTGACAAGACCAAATCAACAATATTTTAGGGCCCAGATTTAGAAAACAACCATAGTTCAAGGACAAAATAGAAAAACATTTTGCCACTCCTACGTCCTACCCCAAAGTACCAAATTAACCAATGGTTTGACATCTAGAGGACAAAATCTTCTGCTTCCTCTGAACAAGGTTTGACAGGAAGAAATGGAGAAACCAAGGTCGTTTTGCTTCATAATTTTGTTGGGCTGTTGTTTGATGGTTCAAATCCAGGCTTCTGAATCACCACAGTACACAGTTATGCACTCAGAGTCGGATTTTGAAGTCAGATTTTACAGGGAATCCGTTTGGATGAGTGCACCAGCCGATGAAATTTCCTTTGAGAAAGCTACTAAAGATGGCTTTCACAGGTAATTTTTCTTGAATTTTTTCTTTCCAATCCTGTTATTTCATTGCTCACTTCTTTCCAAAAGTTTTTATTATTTAGAATTTTAAAATAATCTTGTTAGTCTTAACTTTGATGGTACCTCATTTAGCTGCGCCTTTGGTTAGGTTCAGATAATTGTTTTAAGAACTAAGAAAAATTGGAAGGACCGAAAATGACTTTGGTTCTTTTAGGTTTTCAATCTTGATTTTGAGACTTTTATATGCTGCCCAAATAAATACTAACTAACTGGTATGTTGTGTTCTTGTGGCATGATCAACTATAGACAAAATAAATGTGATTTTTATTCTAATGAAAATCTTGAAGTAGCATGACACCAATCAAACAAAACAAAAAGAAGAATGATTGGCTGATTGCTCTTTTGGTGTAGATATGGAGTTTCATTTCCAGTGTGTTCTGGATGGAATTGGTAGTCGTTGTATGTCAGGGACTATGAATGCCCTTTTCCATTAATCTAATAGTGATTAATTTGGCTGACGCTGTTGAATCGCCACCTACTTAAAACACCAAGTGAGCTGGTTTAATGAGGGAAACTATAAAGAATGGAAATCTTTACTGATTAGTGAAATATAAAGAAGGGGATAAAGAGAAGCAAGTCTAAACACTCAAAGCCTGCACACCATAGCACGATTTTGGTGTTCATCAGGAAAAGCTTTCCAGGTTTTTGATATCCTCGTTTTTTTTTAATCAATGATATCCATAGTGTATGATCATGAGTGTAGAGGAAAACTATAACACATTTGGATTTCAAATGTGGATGATGAGTTGAGGAGATTTTATGGCTACAGAAGCGAACTACAATTATTATACTCCAAGAAGAGTAACCTACCAAAACCAAGAAAAGGCTGTTGAATGTGATCCCAGAGGAGGGAATAAATGGATTACTCAACCAAACATTTGATGCAGCAGTTAAAAGCCTACACCCAAAGAAGTTATTGAATATGATTTCAGCGGAAGAACTTGTTTCTGTAGACTAAAACAGAAACACTAATCCAAAATGAAAACAGAAACACTTGTTTCTATAGCTATTAAATGTCTTGAAGGCCAGACGCTTCTCCAAAATTCTGACTATGAAAAACTTCTCCGGACTAAAAAATTAATCTTTTACTAAGGATTTTTCTGCAAGGGTTGTATGTTCATCTTGAATTACCAGATCCTTAAAAGAGAGGAAAATTATTTACTTGGCGTTGTCTTTGTGAAATGGTTAATACTTAAAGAATGGGACGGCCTTTTTCACTATATGATTGAAGCTGCCCAGCAAGAATCATGTAATTAGATTTTATCCTTAATCTTCTACTGTGAGGCCTATATTCGTGGAATTCACATGTGATATGCAGAATCTGAGTATTACTTTCAAAATATGTGCTATTGTCACAGCCTAATCGATCGTCAAGCCTAGTAGGCATTCCATTTTTACTTGCACCTTTTTTTTCTCCAACATTATGCTTAGGAATTCTCTGCCATAGCAAATAACACAAATTAACTTGTTAACTGCAACTTATGAAAAAGTAACTTCTTTTACTTGATTCAAGAACCAAAAATAGGTGAAAATCATGTCTTGTTATCTTCATACTGCTGATGAAGAAAATATGTAGAAATAGATGATTAGTTGAGCACTGGATTACAGATTGCCAATGCCAATAGCAACTGTGAAAAATGAAAATAAAATTATTTTTTTTACAGAATATCATTTCCACGTGAAAGAGGTGTAGTAAAATGATTGGGGTTACATTTGGTAACAATGCAGTTGTTTGCATCACAGGTTATTTCAGTTCACTGAAGGTGCAAATTTGAACTATTCTCGGATCCCACTAAGTTGGCCTTTCTTGACGAGCATTGTACCTGGAGCTGGACCACTTCGTTCATCAGCTTACTTTGTGAGGCTGTATCTCCCACTGAAGTTTCAAGCGAGCCCACCTCTTCCACTTCCTGAACTGAACCTCAAACCTGATCACTGGCCTGGTCACTGCATTGCAGTTAGAAAGTTCTCAGGTTTTGCAAGGGATAGCAACATTGTGAAAGAAGCTGAGACGCTTGCTATTAGCTTGAGCAGGTCTCCATGGGCAAACTCCACTTCATCCAGCAGTGACTATGCCTACTCAATTGCACAATATAATACTCCCTTCCGCCTCATTGGGCGAGTAAATGAAGTGTGGGTGGATGTTAATGGCTCAGAAGAAAATGGCTGCAAATCCAGCCTGGTTGCTACACACTAAATACCACAGAAGCCAAAGGGGGTATACATCATGACAGTATTTGGACCCTGGTCTTCGTAT
Organism: Echites panduratus; assembly: GCA_035221335.1. Taxonomy (NCBI): domain Eukaryota; kingdom Viridiplantae; phylum Streptophyta; class Magnoliopsida; order Gentianales; family Apocynaceae; genus Echites; species Echites panduratus. The sequence goes on along the minus strand of JAWZTD010000002.1, from coordinate 5,373,137 downwards.
TGTAAAAGGAAAGAAAACAAGCTAATCAAATGTTTATTGTCTGTAAATAGTGAATCCACTACATAGGGGCAACTTTCGCAATGTTTATTTATCTTCTAAAGACATTGTCTTGGACAGGTGATCAAGTTGTTCAATAAGCTGCAACCAATATCTGGATTGATTTCCACCAGAATGATTTGCATCTGTTAACAACAGGGAAATTTTTAACCAAATAAAGAATCAGAAAAATTGAGAGAATAAATGTTGTAGCTTCAACAAGATGCAAATCAGATCATAATTGTTGAACTCGATTCAAGGTAAAAACTTCTTCGATAATATAAAGAACTACAACAATTAGAGTTTTTCAACATGTTCTGCGGCCATAATGTCCAATTAGGAAATGCATAAGCTAAATCATTGAGTTTTCCCATTGAAATGGATTAAAGCTATCAGCAAACCACAGAAAGAACATCACAATCAAGCATGAAATTAAATGAACAAGAAAAATGTTGATTTCTTTAGCAAAAATGTTATCAAAAGAAAAAGGTGTTCTTGACATAGTTGCTAATTTCATTAGATATGGTACAAAAGAATAACATTTCTACAAAATGAATAAACCAAGGAGTAACTCAGACTACATTTCACAATTTCTAGTGACAAGGAGCAGTTGAAGATGGACACATGACTGTAGTAAGCAGAAAAAAAACTTAAGGCTGCCTTTTGGACGTCAGGTGAGATGGCAAAGAGATTTTCCTGCCTAGCATGGGCAGCTTAATTTGGCAGTGATAGACAATGAAAAGAAGGCAAAGCAGCAGAATGAATAAAAGAATAGGGGAAGAGATAATTTCCTTTGATTTTAGGCTTAAAGTACTATTTTGAGATTGTATATTAGTATGCCACAAGTACTCTCCTTCAATAAGTGAAGCTCCTATTGTCCAGGAGATGTCTCCAGGGCCAAAACGTATTTCTACACTCCTAAGACATAAGGCATCTGCAATTAATGATGCAATATAGGGCACTTGGAAACAATCTTGTCCTGAAATGCTTGATTCGTCATGCCCTGACTTGAGACATAGATGCTGGCCTGTCTCCCATAGCTCTGTCAAATTCACTCTTGAACTTAAATTTAGCTTCTTCTGGACAGCATAAAAACCAGATAATGCATGATACGGTCTGACTTGGCGAGATCCTGCCGTCAGATTCAATATTCTGCTACCTGCAAAGAAAATTATTTTTGGCAGTCAGATTCACAATCCTTTAACCATGCCTTGAATAAGGAGAACAATGTAAGAAACAATTGAATATACACTTGGCATTTCGTGCTTATATGAACATGCAGATAAGAGAGAATATTTGTTTTCAAACGGTCTATTCAGCACAACGTAAGATCACAAATCAATGAATATGACTGAGTATATAATCCATACGCAATATAATGAAGGCAAATGTATAATTTTCATAGCAATGTGCTAATGATTAAAGGCAAAAAGAAAATTGACTCCACAAGCATTACAATTTAACAAAAGCTTATTCTAGATGCAAGCAAACAGAGAAGTGAAGAGTCTGAAAGGGGAACTGAGGCTTCTAAGTAGTTGACATCCAAACAATAAGACAAGCCATACTGCTCACTCCATGGGCAACAGAAAGGCTGAGAGGGTGACCCAAATTGTGTCATCTGGGACCTAAACCAGTTCTTTCAGAAGTCAGTAAGCATTAGAGTTCAGATAATGTTTGGCAGAGCTATTCAATAAGAGCAGTAATATAACAAATGAAGACTGAAAAGAAGAAAAATGTCAACTCTTCAACACAATGGTTTGCAAATTCCATCTCAACAACACTTCTTTATGAAAATTTCCAAATCATCTAGTGTGCATGTCTGAACATCCCATAAGCCATAAGATCCTCTATGCAGTTTGGACCAATGACGAGAACAAATTTCTCCAGTAACCAAAATGAAGTATCACCAAACAACTGATAAATCCAAAGCTATGGATATGTCTCTAGATAAAGAAATACTTCCACAAGCATCATATTGATGATGGATGATGAATGATCCTGATGCACAAATATGAATTTAGGTGGAATATTATCAGCCAATTAGTTATTTGACCACCCTGAGATTAAATTTTTAAATTGCTTTGTCATTAATTTGTTATTTTACCAGTTATGCTATGTTATCTTTGATGCACAGATTTTCTAGAAAAGAAAAATTACTAGTTCTTCAACTTTTGTCTTAATCTAATTTCTTTGCCGATTCTGCTGCTCTTGGATTTTAGAAATAACAACTGGCCTGGGGATTGACACATACAACAAATTGGCGGTCCTTCATTTCAGTTAAAAGGTTTATGCAGCTGAAAAGGAACCTTTAAAATTAAGATAATGTCATTCTGCATGGATGAACAAAACCATAAATCAAAATTTGGATTTTGTTCCCTAGTCTTTTATTTTTCATATAAAATTAAATCTCATTACTCTATACCTTCCAAGATTATACCTTAGGTAAACTTCAAATGCCGTAGAAAGTACATAATAAACTATATATTCTAACAAGAAATGTCATACCCATTTATTTTGCCAACGCATCCCATACAATAATTTAAACAAAGAAATAAAGACAATATATCCCATACACTCTTTAAACAAAGAAATAAAGCCAACATAAGTTTTTTGTGTTCATATTTAGCTCACAAAATTTAAAAATCTGAGTTCAGGAATCTAAACTAATGAGACATATAAATGATAAAATTTGTGTGCCTAGGACATGTAGAATAGATGCCAATTTAAAAAAATTTTGTCAGATATTAATGATACCATCAAACTGACCTCCATGAGAAGAAAAGCCAAGGCAGTTTGAATGGTCTCCTAACCATGATGTCTCTGGGCTACTTGAATTAATAGCAACCGCCCTTGCAAGAATCTTGCACTCTTCCCAATTTGAGCCCCCAAACAGCAGTACAGAGTTTAATTCATTTTCTTCTATGTCTGCAGAGATATTCTTAGAACTAGCAAGATTGAGCCCAAAACAACTACTGCAGGTATAATTTTGCAAGATCCCAGAACTCAGACAAGGATGTCTGATTTCAAACTTGCCACCCGCACTTCCTGTGAGAGCATGACTATGACTTAGCATAGCAACAGTCCTTTCGAAAGCTTCATTCAGGCCAAATGCCGGTAATGAGTATGCCAAAATATCATGCTTAAATTTGCCTACCTTTGAAACAAGAAAATGCTCATCATGTTTTATTTCATCTACCTCTGTAACCACCTGCAAAGATGAACCTCCCAAATCTAGAAGTCTCAATGTGGACGACCCTGAAGGATTACCAAATATCCCCATGTTGAAGTTCAGAGCAATCCAAGCATAGTAAGCTTCTTCCTTTCCACTCAACACCCTAATCCAGTCCCTCCTATACAAAAACCTATGTTTCTTTACAACACCCTCTACATCCTTAAAAACTTCCATAGCATCCTTAGCTGGCAGCCTTCTCATTCCAGCAGTAGCCATAACAAATATAGGAGTCACCTCATGCATCTTCCATGGTACCCATTGTTCGGCCAAATGAATCAATGGTTCCAATGACACCCTCACGCCTGATGCATTACCAACAAACTTATCTAGTCCAGGTTCAGTTTGCATACAGTGGTACTGACAACCTCGGTTCTTATCAAAATTTTCAGGATAACTATGGAGCAAAACTGGCAAATTACCATCACTACCATTGCCATTTACTCTCCATTTGAAGACATTTACTCTTGTACCAGTACTCCCACAGTCCAATACCACGGTATAATAAGAATCCCATTTGAAAAAGTAATTAACTAAACTACTCCTAGATATATAAAATCCACCAAGAAATACTCCAATCAAGAATATTACGAAAAGTAATCCAAATTTTAGTATAGTGGGAATATGAGTAAGTCCTAGATTCTTTTGTGATTTTGATTTTGACGGTGATCTGGGTTCCATTTGAATATTTCAACATCAAGGAATCAAAAAAGATTCTTGATTCCGAACTTAGCTAACTTCCCATGGAAGTGATGGCAACAATTTTAAAATTTCCGATGGTACTATATCATGTAAGTTAAAAATTGTTATTTTAGCAAACGAAGATCAATAGAGAAGGAGATTCGCTAAAGATTTAGCAACTTCCTAAATTGATGAAAAGTAGATATGGGATGTGCAAATAAATTCACTCACCTTCGCACATTATACTCTAGGACTATCCCTCTTCTCCTTCTAGATATCTACAGAGAAAAATTGAGAGAAAACTGCAGATCAAATCAAAACTTCGGAAGCAATCCCATTTCCATAGTTAATTCCAGAACTCATTTTCAGGGTTCGATGCCCGCTTACTGATGAGAATTCATGAGAGCACTGAGAACTATAGAATATTGATACAGAGGATCTTGAAAATTTTATACTCGTGTAAATGAGCTGAGCCAGCCATTGACAGCCGAGCCGAACTTGGGAAGTGAGTCCCTGAAAATGTAAACAATTTCAATTAGGTTTTCTAATTTTTCACATGTGTAGTGTAGAAGATATTAAATATTTTTAAATATATTTAAGTAAAAGATTTAGATACAAAGGTTAAGATAATATATCTTCATAAAAGATCAACTAAAAAGGATTTAATTGAAAATTTTATGACATTTTTTAAAAATTATTTCACGTCTGATGTCTTCACTATAATTTGGTAAATTCTTCAATTGTAATATTTAATGATTATATATATATATTTGATCATTATATATAATTTTAGTTATAAATTTCATTCACCTTTTCCTATAAAAATATTTTTTAAAAATTTAATTTATCAATTAATAATCAATTACAATTCATAAATAGAGAAACTAGAAATTTATTTAATTTAATATATGATTAAGCTTAATTTCATTTAAAAATTTTATCATATAATGATAATTTTAAATTTAATTAAATAAATCAAACGCTTTATCTTAATTCTGAATCAATATTCAATTTCAAATAAAAATATTATTAATTATTTAATTCTTTCATTTTTAAATCAATTGGATTATTAATTATTTAATTCTCCCAGTAAAATAAAAGCAGGATATATTTTTTTTAAGAAAAAGAAAAAACGAAAAAAAAAGGCCCTTTGTTTCGCTTCCCTTTGTTTTCATCTCTTTTCCCTCCCACAGAAGCCATACCTCGAATCTCCGAATTCTTAACAATTTTCTTTTCAACTTGTCCCAATTTTTTTTCCTTTTCTAGTAAGAATCCCTCATGGGCATCCCTTCATTTCCTTCAATCCAATTGGGTTTTTCCTACTGTCAGTGAGAAGTTGATTCCTGATTCAACTGAAGCTCAGTGTTTTTTCACACCGTGCCCCCAGAATAAACAGGGAAAAAAAAATCAAGAAAAGAGAAAAAGAATGTCATGTAAAATTGGTTCTTCACATTCCTATGTTTCCACTTCTCTTCCATCACCGTTTCAATCCAGAAGAACTCCTCTTCAGGTATGAATACATTTGTCTATAAATATATATATATATATATATATATATATTTATACATATATACACAGATACAATTGCCACAATACCTGCCCATTGATTTTGGGCTTTTCCACCGTTGAATTTTTAGTTTCTTTTCTTCATCTCTCCCGTTGTAAATTATTGTGTGTTTTATGCATTCTTGAAATTCGCATTCCCAGTGATTACATAGTTTTTCTTGAAAAATCTGGAACCTGTTTGTATAATTGAATTCAAGCGCTTTAAGTGTGATTGATCTACTAGGGTGTTTTTTTTCGTTGAAATAGTTTGTATTTCCTTTGTTTAATTTTACTTCTTTGTATAATTGTATTTTTTAGTTTTATGACTTTCCATAGGCTTTTCTTTTCTTGTGTCAATATGATAATAATTTCCTTATAGTTCAGAGGTCAATGCTTTTTTCCATTTTCCCCTTTTCTAT
>JAWZTD010000002.1:5242183-5260170 GCA_035221335.1 Echites panduratus | reverse complement strand
TCAATTTATTATGATAGCCATACATATTTTATTTACATATGTCAGCCCACATAAATTATTGGAATTTATTCCAACAAGTCAATGAACCTTTCTGTTTGAAAAAGTTTGTCATCTTTTGTCTTCTTTTTTGCAAGTTCTCGGAGCAAATCATGGAGCCGGCAAGTTTTAACCTTGAAACGGTAGCTCGTGTAAGCTACTTGAACCAAATTTCTGTTAATTAGTTGGTTTAGATAATCTTCCGCTATTTCTTTCAAATCCATTGAATCAGCCTTTTGAATCAGCCCTTCTGCCATCCACATATGAATCAGTCTTCTCACAGAAATCTCGTAATCCTCTGGAAATAATCCCAAATGTTGAAAATAGAATTTCAGATGAGGGGGCAGATCAGCATAACTCGACTCCAGAACTGCAGATACTCCACTTTGGTTTTTCGACAAATGAGTGCTGAGGTTATGAAGAACTCTCTCCCATTCACTTTTCAGATTCTTCTTCCCCAACAATATTCCTCCGATTAACTTGATTGCTAGAGGCAGACCACCGCACCTCCTCACGATCTCGCTGCCAATGGCTTCCAAATAGGACGGTATATTCACTTCACCAGCATCCCCGTGGCTGTTGAGGGCTCGTTTAAGAAACAACTGCCAACTGTAATTGGGTTCCAAAGGTTCCAGTTGATAGGGAACGGTGAGTGCATCTGCGTGTATAGCAACTTCCCGATTCCGACTTGTAAGAAGAAATCTGCTAGCATTTTCGCTATCTGGAAATGCATTTGAAAGACAATTCCAATCCTCTTCTTTCCATATATCATCAAGAACAATAAGATAACGTTTGTTCTGTAATTCTGTGTAAAGCATTTGCCGCATATCTGTTTCATCCATGTTCTTCAATTTCTTGTTTTGTGATTTCACTTGCTTTATAATTGTGTACAACATTCCTCTAAGGTCGTAGTTTTGAGAGACACAAAACCAGGCATGACAATCAAATCTAGCCCTTACATCAGCATGGTTATAGACCTTTTTTGCCAGTGTCGTTTTCCCAATACCGCCCATGCCAATGATTGGAACGACACAGCGACGTTTGTCCTCTTTAAGAAGTTGTGCTACTAAATACTTTGTTTTCTCTTCTAATCCCACAACATCTGCTTCTTCGTAAAAAGGAAAGGATAGACGTTGACTTTGCAATTCTTCTCTCTGAGTACTTGTTCCCTCTCCCAGGTTTCTGATACCATACTTCTCCCGACTTTCAGCAACATCTTTGATATTCAATTGTACTGATTTAATCTCTTGCTCAATATTATTGAGATATGACCATTGCATTGGCTTGTAAACCACCCTTCTAAGGAATCCCTTTTCTTGGATGGATTCAACTTTTTGGATGAACATTTCGATTATATCTTCTGCATCAAAAGCAGTGCATCTGATTTCAGATACCCAGTTACGAATTCTCTCATCTTCGTCTTGCTTCTGATCTGCATCCTTAAGAAAGCACTGCATCCGGACCAGTTCATCCCTGAGTTTTTGAGCTTGTCTTTCAACTCCCTTCAGTAGAAGAATTTTTTGAATTATCAAATCACCAAGTCTTTTAATCACAAATGAAATAACAGCTTCTGCAGCCATCTGATTTTGAGGGAATTCTACTTTGATAGTTGGGTAGAAATAGGAAAAGAAAAAAAGTGTTCGAAGAAAAATTGGGATTAGCAACGGATTTGAAGCTCAAATGAAGGCAAAGCTGGGATGGAACAGAAATGAAGTGGAAAACCAGCCGTGAGGGGCCCCCACCATTCTTGGTGATACCGATATATGCTCTTTCTTATATTCTTTTTCTTTTTGTTAGTTTTTCCAATAGAAATGTTTGTTTATGATATTTATTGGTCCTACAATATTATAATAAGCTTATTAGTGTAATTCTATATTATCAATAAATAAATCAAAAAAATCTCTCCAATTAATGATGTTTTCTCTCACCGATATACTTCCAGTATTTTACAAGTCTTCAATAGTAAATAACATAATTGGGTTGGCCATAAAAAGATGAAAGTTAAGAAAATAGAGTAAATTTTTTTTAGAAATAAAATTTGTAAATTTTTTAGAAATATATTTTTTTTACAAATAAAATTTCATATTTAATATATAAAAAATTTGTAATCAAACTTAATATTTATATCTTCAATGTTATTATTTTTTCTCTTTTATTATTAAAAACTTATCATTAAATCTGATTTATTTATATTATAAAAAATAAAGAGAAAATCATGAAACATAAGAGGAAAAAAATTGATTTATATCTACTGTACGATAAATAGTTAATTAACTACTTCATACCACCCGTGGCCGCCTTGAAGTTGAATAAATTTATTTACCATCTCAATTATTTAATCCATAGTTTTAAGAGATAAGATAAGATCCCTCCCCTCCCCTATTAAATATGATCATATAATTAATTATTATTCATAAGATTCAATCATTGAATTGCTCAAGATTATCTCTTATCCGCAAACAAATCAATTCTACTAATTTCCAAACCTTTTCTTTTTCACAATGGAAAAGTAGACTTAAGAGGAAATAAAAAAAATTTTAAAAAAGGGATTTCTTGGCTTGAAGTTGTTTGCAGTGCTTTCTTTCTCAAGCAACAAAGCTGAATCTGTTGAGAACCCTCTTAGCTCGAGAAAAACTTCAGTGCTGCTGCACCAAGTCATCCTTATGATTTGGTGCAGCAATCCATTTAAATTTCTCCACATAATATACCTTTCCACGTAATATAACAGAGGTATTTTAACGTCATTGCCTTCTTCAACAAATCAATCCCAAAGATTTTGGAATGACGTGGGAAGGCATATCAATCCCAAAAATGTTACAGAAGAAACCGATAACAATTAAGTACAACTGGGAAGGCCTTTCCCGATCTTGGATTCTCAAAAGTTATCTTTCAAAATACTTCTGATGATCATTTTGTTTTCTTCTTAGAATTTGGGGTGGGGCGCTTGTTCAGGCCACTCGAAGGCCAAGAAAATTGCATAGACGGCTGGAAAGAACATTATTTGGAAGTGAAAGGGAGAAGAGGATGGAGTTAACATGTAATTTTTTTTCCTTTCTTTTTTGCATCGTGACCAGTTTTGAGTTGTGTGTGACTATCTTTAAGCAATTGGTATACGAGGTTAGGAACATGCCCACAAACTGTTTGAAGAAATAACTTAGAGAACAAATTCAATATCTTTCATTAGTTTCAAAAGAATCATGCATTGCTTTGCTCCCATTGATTATTTCAATAATTGAAACGAATGTAATATTTCATTCTATAAAGTTGAAAAAGACCCAACGCAAAGGCATTTTCTTGCTACATCATCTGTTGATGAGACAAAGACTCGTAGAGGCATTTTCTTGCTAGAGACATATGTCATCTGTTGAGGAGAGAAACCAGAATATGTTTAAGAAAGAAGAGATAGTGTGATCTGCTCCTCTCTCTTGATTTTGAGTAAAGATAGTGTTGATGCACCTAAATCCCTTTTTTAAGATTGTGCAGAGTTTTAGTTGAATTTAATCAATAAAAAAATTTATCTGTTTCGGGAGTATTTTAGAGTAAGATGGAAGGAAATAACTAAATTGATTTGTTGAAGAAGATAGCCTTTAACGATGTTAAAATACCTCTGTTAGTATGATGTGGAAAGAAAAAATATGTGGAGAAATCTGAATGGATTGCTGCACTGAAGATTTTCTCATCTTAGGTCAGCATGGCACATCTGAGGCCTGAAAAACAACAGCAAAAAATCAATACCACAAGAAAAACCCAAATTATAGAAAAACTGGGTAAAAAAATTTCCAGCTCTCTGTTATTCATGAATAAGCAAAAATTGTACAAAAATCAGAAGTAACACATTAAACAAACAGTAAACTGAACAAATCATTTTAAAGAGTATACAAAATAAAACAAAACTGAAATTTGGGAAAAAAAAACTAAAGAAAAGAAAAAATAAACCCATAAAATTCCTCGGTAAGAAGTATAAAAATCCTCATCAATCTGATCAAATCCTCTCAAAAATACCTTATATAGAGCAAGACCGGATTGATGAATCCAAATTTCTCATTTTCACTACAAGAAACAAATGAAAGAGAATAGAATCAGTGAAATCATACTCATTCATCACTGAAATCCATAATTCCATTCTTTTTATCCGAACCTTAAACTAAAATTTGAAAACAAATAAATACTAACCTGATTTGCTTGATATGGCCAATTGAAGCTTGATAAAGAGGGAGGAAAAAAAAGACAGATTTGCAATCTTTAAAAAGAATAATAAATAAAAAGATTGTAAATTGTGAAGACTCACAGTGCAGCAATAGAGAGTGGAAGGCAAATAGTAAAAGTATGAAGCAGAGGAGTAAAAAGATTGTAACTTTTTGTTATGCAAATTACTTTAAATTGTAAGAATACTTTGGACGGAGGCAGAAGCCAACCGTCCTTTGATTTCTCCAAGCTAGTCTTCGTATCTCCATCTCTATAATCACAAATTTAACTCAACATCAAGAACACAACGAAGAAGGGAAAAAAGAGAAAAAAAAAATACTTCTTCTCTGCAGTGCCTTTCTTGCCCAAAGAAAGGGCGTGTACAAGGCCTGTGCATGTTATTACTTACAGTTTGGGAAGCCCGGGGAGTGGAATTCAAAGCTTTTGGCCTTTTATGATCACATTTCAAGCATACCATATTTCTTTTGAAATTGATATAGATGCATCTGCAACAAAATGAAAGTAGAATTGGAGTGACCAGTACACCACAAAACAACTCGAACTAGTTTACACCTTAAAATTCTAGAAATTACAAGAATGAACTCAAGACTCACATTCCCACTCCCCAGGATTGAGTTGCCGCTCTGGTGGCTTTTCTTTACATTGCAAACATCTTGAATTTCTTGCAAAATTGAGGAAATTACATCTGCAAAAGAGTATTTAGTAAGAAACAGAAAATGACAGGAAGAATATAAACTGTTAAATCCAGATGTAAACGTTTATCCAAATAAATACTCACTTGTTACAAATCCAGTCTCCCATCTTCAATGGCAGATGATCCAGTTCCTCATTTAGCTTTTGTAGTTTTACTTGAAATAAGCTGTTGCATTGAAGGCACTTGATATTTCCGGCAAAGTTTAGGAAATTGCATCTAGAAAGAAAATGAAGGATTCCATATAAATTATGCGAAGGTAGAGAAATGCAATTAGTTTACTTGCCAAAAATAGGATTTTCCCTTTTTCCCAATACTTTCATAATAAGGCTTATAGCGAAAGAAAGGGGAATAAAATGGTACAAAATCACTTTGGACAAGTCCAGTCGCCTTGTCTTGTTGGTGTGTTTACTTGATCTCTTTGGTGAGCTGCAGTTCCTTCAGTGGATGCACATTCTTTAGAGGTTGCAGCAGTTAGCTTTTCAGTACTCAGTTCTTCAGTGCCTAACTCAACAACTTCCTTTAGCAGTTTTCTAACTGAGTCCTCGACTTTTTTGCTTAGACATGGTTTATTCTCCACAGAATCAATAATAGCATCAGGCGCATATGTCACCACGAACCGCACAACATCAACCGTTCTTCCACCTTCATGCTCGTGTGCCTTCATGTAAGCCCTGTCACAGTTTCCTCTCAAAATGCAGGAGCTGCAAACCTACTAATTCCTCCGTATCAGAAAGGTGAATGCTTTAAATATTGAGAAGCATGGAATGAGTTTTGGCACATACATTTCCCTCGTCAATCCCCACATGTGCCCTTAGTCACCTATTCATTTGCCTTGTAAAAATACGTGGAAGGATTCACTTATTCATGTGCCTTGCTACTTATGCTCCATGTTATCAAAGAGTTGAACAATGTTTTTTTCTTTTTTCATTTTTTTTTAAGATTTGAACAATGAAAATAGATGGCGAGTACCTAACCGATTTGATCAGGTCTTGTAGGAGGTAGGAATAAGGTTAAAGTCAAAGGTCTGTTATGAAGCTTCAGCACTGCACTTGCTCCAGCCATTACTCCACAGCCAAATTAAAAGCAAGAGCTTTAATGATTAATTGTGCTCAACGATTAAACAAAAGTTTCCATGACGAAAGAAGAGATTAAATGCATAACGAAATAATACGCAAATTGATGAAGTTTGAAAATCCAGGGAAGCAGACGCTAGTCTATTCAAGTGAGGCAATGCCAAATATGCACCAAATGCTGGGTGTGGAATGAGAGGAAGGGTTGAAGCAGTCAGTTGCAATATCTTTCAAGAAAAGTTTGAGTGAATCCATATATGCAATACAATAATTCATAAAGTAACAGAGATCTCTTACCAGAGACACGATAAGCAATATCAGGGTGCTCAAAAGAGTGCAAATAATCTGGACTAACAAGCTCAGCAGTTTAACATAAGCTTAAAGCAGATGAAAAGGAAATCAGTTTGCGTCATTACTGCACTTGGCATTTGACTCTCAAATGCAAAACACATCTTCAAACAGTCCTAATGTAAACATGTTACCCACTCTGTAATAACTAATGAATAACCTAGGCAATTCAAAAATTCAAGCACCATATATTTTCCTAAAAGAAAAAAAAGGAAAGAATCAGTATTTTCTAAACTACCAACAATTGAGAACCAGTAGGATTGCAGATATTACCTTATGATATCAGGCCGGTGGCGAGCAAAATTCAAGCAAGCAGTTCTAATCTGGTTAACAACTTTGGAACCGATTCCAGAACTCTCAAAAGGGTGTCGAATTCGATCAAAGTATCCACCTTTAAGTAACTTCTGCATCAGCTCCACCTATTCAGGCCAAGGATGAGATATTAGAATGCTAGCCGAGACATCTGCTTCCAGATTCTCCAGAACAGATCCTTGTGGTTTTGAAGGGAACGAAGAGGCATGTTTTGATGGTTCAAAATCTTGAGCTACTTCATTCAGGATGAAATCGATTGCAGGGTTGGAGAGTGAATTTTGGTTTGAGGCTGATCTATCATGAACATTAGAAACAAGGGTTCTGATACTGGATTTGATGGGTTGAAGAAGAATGGTTTTGGCATTCAAAAGTTTGAACATGTTATAAATTTTGTTGGCAGATAAACAAAAATCTTCGCTTGGCAAAAGTAGAACCAAAGAAATAGTCAGAAGGGAGGGAGCTAGCTATGCCATTTCATCCGTGGAAATTGAAGTGGTGATACTAATCCCTTAAAAGTTGGTGTCTGCAAACGTGGTTGCTAGGCATTTATTTTACTTGCATTTTGCAATTTTTTTTAGTTTAATTATACATTCCTAATAAGGAAAAAAATAAAGAAACTGTACGTAGGCATTCTTTGAAACCCAAAAATTTTCCATAATTCAAAATAAAATTCAACCAAAAGCCATAGAACCAGCGCAGAAACCAAGAAATTCCCATCTTATGGAGTCAGTTCTAAAACAATGGCTTTCGTGACAGGCATAAAGCTAAGAACTTTGATCTTGGAATCGAGAAGATAAGACATATATACTAACTTTACACGAAATCATTTTAATTCTCAGAATACCCACCTTTATCAAGCAAAGAAAAACATATAAAACCACAAACCCAATGAATCGTATCACAAAATAAAAAGGTCTAGACATCTCTGTAATCTAATCCAAAGCCAAACCAAAATTCATCTGATCTGAAAATTTTGCGTTGAGAGAGCTGGGTGAGGCAATACGTCGAGCACGCTTGCTGCTTGAAGCTTGTGATTGGAGTTGAACCATTCGCAATGAATGTAAAGAATCGATTTTTTTGGCCGTTGAACAGAGTAAGCCCGCGAGGGTCCGTACGATGATTAATGATGATAAAACGAGTGTCTGTGGCATGGGTTCAATATTTTTCTCATTTACTAGGATAGGATATAAGTTTTTTATAAATTTTAAAAAGACCTCAAATCTTTTGAAATTCATAATTGGTGCTGCTTGTTTGTCAAATTCATGTTTATGGAGAATTTTTCTTTCTTCCGTTTTAATTGTATTATAATTTGGATAAGGAAAAAAAAAGGTGAAAATAGATTGGTTTAAATATTTGGATGGAGACATGAATAACTAGTGACTATTAATTAATGCTATTAATAATCTCACCTTAGTAGTGAGTAACCACTGAAAAGAGTTAAATGACCTTAAATTTATATTAATAATATACTCTTACTAAATATCATTGATTTATACAAAAAATATATTCTAGTCATTAATTGATATTGGAAAATCCTTACCTTCCCTTCCCATTTTAAGAAGGACCTATGTAGCATGCTAAAGGAGAAAATGATTCCACTTTTTTTTTTTTTCCAATTCCTAAGAGTTTCTTTCTTTTTTTTTTTTTTTTTTAAGTTTAAGAATGTCTGAGATATTTCTATGATAATTTTCTTTTATCAAATTTGTCAACTATGGACTAGCATCAACCTCTTTTTATAACAGAGCCGAGTATCGACCAGTAAATGTTTTAAAGTCTGACAAGCCCAATTGACATCTCTAATTCTGAAGAGAAAGGCAAACACAATTAACTATAAAACATTTGTGATTATGTGATAAACAAGTCCATTTTCAATGCATACTTCATTTTATTACACATAATACCTCAAGAATGTAGGAAGTAGCTGGAATGGTGGCAAAGCTTTCCATCAAACAATAGCTCAGAGATGCAAGAAATGCATCTAAATACTCATGAGATCTAACTTCACTTTGCAATAGAAGGAATCCCCATATGTCTAGACAGATAATGACCCTGTCATGTGTCTTGTGCCCGGACCCCATCTGGTGCCTACCCCAGTTATATCTAGCTTTTGAAGAGTAGTCAAGGATTCAAGCCTTTTTGAGGGGATATTCAACTTTCTGCAGTTGCGGATCTGTAAACACAGAAGAACTGGCATCCTTCTCCAATATTGAAAAACAAGAGATTATACAGTCGATCAAGCTCAAGAACTTTAAGTTGAGGAAAGCCTTTTGCTGAAGTTTGCAGCACTCTTCCATTGTAAGCCATATTCAGTTTAAGAACTGATGGATGCTGTAATTTCTCCAGTATCGGCATTGGATCTTCTTGAAGCATGCTGCTCACGAGAGACAAGTGAAAAAGATTTGTAGGCAAGTGATGATGATCAGGCAGCACATCCAAGGGAAATTTTAGCTTGAGCTTGGTAAGTCGAGAGAGATTAGATGGGCGACTCATTGATGGAATCCTTTTTCCCATTAGCAAACACAGATTCCGAAGGTTCCCCAGCTTGCCGAGCCTCAAACAGATCTCTTCAAGATTCGAGCCACGATATTCCTCCACCCCAAGTTTACAAACTAGCTAATGTTGTTAAGTTGTTGTGCATCAAATTATGGGTATGTGCATCGGTCAATGTCTGAAGAGCTCTCAGGTTCTCAAGATTCAGTGGTTCAGCATGATATATCTGTCATTGCAACTATCATAAACCTTTCACTGAAATGCTGATTTATCTTTATTAAAATAAACTTTGAGGATTTATCTTGAAAATCTTTACACCGAGCTTTATTTATTTGCTGATGGTTTCATTGGTGATGTTGGCTCTGAAGCCAATGATTCCTAGGAAACTGAAATAGTTTTCATCTGGATAAAAGAAGCATATTTCTTCTGCCTTCATACCTGAATTTTCTTCATCTCTCTCTTTCCATCTAGTTATTTATAGAAATTAACATGCACATTAAAATATTGATTTCATGCAGGGAAATATGTATCTTTTTCTTCTTGGAACAACTGCTCTGAGTCTTTTGAGTTCCTTGCACCTAATTGCATCAAAGAACCCTTCCCACTTCTATCTCTGCCTGTTGTTATCTGGTATTTATCAAAGCGAATTTGCTGCAGGTTACAACTCCTGTCTTGTTCAAACTAATACCTGCAACGATTCATCTGGGAGTTTGTATGCTTTGATTTCCATCAGAAAATAGTGGACAAACAGAGGTTGATGCTTTTCTATTAATTCATGAGGTATACAGGTCTTAGCTATTTGATGCAGGAAACAAACAGTTGAACTCATCTTTGAGATGGGGCCTAGAATGCAATTCCATTAAGTAGGTTTAACGCAGAGAATATTATAACTTATAAGTGGCTTGATTCTTAGTTGAGCATGAAACCTTTTACATTGCATTTAGTGTCATTTCCCCTACCAAGTTCCAATATCTGAAAATAAGTTTTTTGGGTGTTTTATCATTAGTTTTTGTGTTCATTTTTTAATTTTTAATTTTGAGTTTAACTGGCTTATAATAATAGCACAGATTAAGGCTCTGCTTGGATACACCATCCAAATGGATGGTGTCATCCAATTTCGTAAGATGCAAGTTTAGATTGGAGTCTGTTTTTAGTTCAAAAACTAAAAATTTGACTCAAATCCGAATTAAAACACATATTTAAGAAGAGATGAATCAATTTTTTTTTTTTATTTTGGAAAGAAAAATGAACTCCAATTGTCATGTACATATGGATGGAGAATGAAGAAATAAAGGTGGAAAATGTTGTATGCAAATAGAGCCTAAGAATAATGTAGGCAAAAGGTAGATGGTATGAAAGTGGGAGATAGAGATAGGTGATTTATGTGGTAAGATGGTACTCCCTAGTGTAATGGATGCTCTTAGGTTCCATGAAATGTTTCTTGTTGCTGGAAGGAAGATTAGGATAACATTCATCATGTGTTTCCCTTACTCGGAACTGCTGAAAATGTTTCGGAGAAAAAATGTTCCAGCATGGATTGTAAAGGACATCTTTAATGATGCAGAGTCTTTCTTCATTTAGTTGACTCGAAGTACTAACTCCAGACATGAGTGATTTTCCACTTGTGCATTGACATTGAGTGTCTTACGTATTTTCTGAAGCTGAAAGCATAAACTTATAAGCAATGAATTCACTTCAAATTTGTGATTACAGGAACTTTAAGGAAATATTTCATCGTGTTATTTTTTTTACTGTGCCTTTTAACTTGCAAGAGAAAGCTCCCCATGATCGAAGCACGGATTAGGACACTATGAAATTTTCTAGAAGCTCTTTTAGTCCGGTCGGAAGACAGAGAATTGTGAAATACACAGTTTTTTTGGCCTACAGAACATTTCTTCATATTTCTACTACCCAAGGTCAAACTTGAAAAATTAAATTCATCTTTGTACAGAAACGATAATTCATAATACACATAGATTGACGTTGTACGTAAATTCATGTACATTTCAGCGTTTGTTTCTTTTTTCTGGTACCTGCACTACAGTCATTTTGCAAGGGGCACCTGAAATCTTGAATCTCACTGTTGATTTTGTAGTCATTTTGCAAAAATGGTTTGTTTCTTTTTCAGTCCTTGCTTTTTGTTTGTCAGCAGATGAGGAGTTTTAAGCTTCCTTTTCCTGTTTCCTTCGTCTGTCATTTTTGCATGCTTTACTTTCAAAGAGACCAAGGGTGTCTGATGCCTCCTAATTCCATTATACCTTTTGATGGAAGAAGACTTCCTCATGTAGTTGTAATAAATAATTTGTCGAATTGGCTTTCTTGCTGCTATCATATCTTATTTCTCGTCAATGGGGTCCCTATTGAAACTTGTCCCCTTGGATTGTTTCTTTTTTTTTAATGGTGATGAGAGAAATTGTATCGCTTTTCCTATAAAACAAAAAAAGAGTAAAGGAAAAACTTATAAGCATTTTTTCACACAGAGAAATTTATCCTCTAATCCTTACCTCAAGGTCTTCTTCTATGAGCTATATTTTAATTAAGGTTTAGCTTAACAATCAAATTCAAATATATATGTCATTAACATTCCTTTGGCAACAAATCAATATAAATATAGATACATGAGACCCGTTGATTAATAGTATAATTGAATATCAAATTATAATCTCTTAAGAAAGGTCAGAGATTGAATTCAATTAATTATATACTGGATAAAAGATCAATCTGTGTATATACACGAGGGGAATCAAGCTTGGTGTTGAGAAAAAAACATTATAAAATGCATTTAATATTTTTCATATGGGATTGAATATCTTCATGATGAGTAGATTGTTTGGTGTTTGAGAAAATTAAACGATAATATAATAAAAATATATATAATTAAATATTATTATTTCAAATCAAAATGTAATATATAATAATTAATTGATGGGCCTCTTGGCAGCACCAGTATAATGAAAAACGAACAACATTTGAACATTATTAATTAATTGGCACTTTCTGAAACCTCAATATGAAATTGACAACACACTTTCATCATCAATTCACTGGAGGAAACAACCCAAGTTAATAAATAATAAATTCCAATTTCATCATCAAATATATCCTAAAATAAAACCATTTCGGTTAAGTCATGCCAACCTACTGTCCGCCCAGATTCCTTTTCTCTCTCATCATTTGTGCTACTCTCAATCTCCTAAAGACACGTGGAATGGCCCCAGCAATAGGCCGTACTTTTCTTGGAGGTTTCACACTCGACACGCTAGCCACATGGCAGACCTTGTGATAATCTTTACCTGCAACCCGGGTGACAAAATCATCCGGCATGTTCACAAGCTCCAGCTTCTCAAGACCACTCATATATTTCATCTCTTCCGGCAGCATCCCCAAGTTTGGACATCTGTAGATTCTCAGCCACCGGAGCTCCTGCAATGCACCTTTCTCTATTATAATTTCCTTCACTTCCAGGGAATTAAGCTCCAGGGATTTCAGTTGAGGAAACGCATTCTTGGGTATTGACACCTGATCTCCATAGTAAGCAGAGAACAATTTCAGAAAGGACAATTGTTTTAATTCCCCTAGACTGGGAATTGGATCTTCGGTAAGGCATGAAAATCGCAAATGCAGGGAAGAAAGATTTGGAGGGAGATCTGGCAGGGAATTCATTTCGATGTCTAGCTTGAGCTCAGTCAAATTCGTGAGAACAGAAAGACCAGTCAAAGAAGAACGGAAACCTGTAATACTCAAGGACCGAAACTTCCTAAGCTTCGATAATGAAAAACAGAGCTCATCCATTTTCGTATCAGCATGTACAAGGATACCAAGTGTCTGGAGATTACACTGATCCAAAAAGTCATCAATTTTAGTCACATTATGCAGATCTACAATGGATAAAGTCTGAAGATTTCCCAACTTCTTCAATCCCACTTCAAATCTTACTCCCTGAGATTCCATGTATAGGTGCTGCAAGTTTTCTAGCTTCGATGCGCTGTTTACAACAAATAAATTCTCATTGGGGCAGGAGGATATATCTAGGGTTTGTAGGTTCCGCAACTGCTTGAACGAATTGGGTAGATAACGTATCAGAGTTTTTCGTAAATTCAAGTACCTCAACAAAATGAGTTTTCCAATCTCCGCCGGTAACCTTCGGATATTCATATCCTCCAAGTCTAGCATTCTAAGTAGTCTAAAATTCGTCAAATCTAGAGAAATATTCGATTTGTAAAAACTAGTTTCAATGAAGAGAAGAGATCGAAGATGAGATCTTGATCTGCTTGAAAATTTTGAAAGTTCTTCGTTGCAACAATGGATAGCTGCGTACCTGGATTGTGATGAAGCTTGAAAGTCATGGAACCTATCGGTTTGAAAAAGTTTGTCATCTTTTGCCTTCTTTTTTGCAAGTTCTCGGAGCAAATCATGCTGTCGGCAAGTTTTAACCTTGAGAAGGTAGCTCGTGTAAGCTACTTGAACCAAATTTCTGTTAATTAGTTGGTTTAGATAATCTTCTGCTATTTCTTTCAAATACATTGCATCAGTGTATTGAATCATCCCTTCTGCTATCCACATATGAATCAGTCTCCTCACATAAATCTCAGCATCCTCTGGAAATAATCCAAAATGCTGAAAGCATAGCTTCAGATGAGGGGGAAGATCAGCATAACTTGACTCCAGAACTGCCCATACTCCATTTTGGTATTTTGACAAATACGTGCTGAAGTTATGAAGAACTCTCTCCCATTCACTTTTCAGGTTCTTCTTCCCCAACAATATTCCTCCGATTAACTTGATTGCGAGAGGCAGACCATCACACCTCCTCACAATTTCTCTGCCAATGGCTTCCAAGTCCAAAGGTACATTCACCTCACCACCCCCACGGCCGTCAAAGGCTCGTTTAAGAAACAACTGCCAACTGTAAATGTATTCTAGAGGTTCTAGTTGATAGGGAATACTGAATGCATCCGCATGTATAGCAACTTCTCGATTCCGACTTGTAAGAAGAAATCTACTAGAGTTTCTCCTATCTGGAAATGCTTTTGAAAGACAATCCCAATCCTCTTCTTTCCATATATCATCAAGAACGACAAGATAACGTTTGTTCTGTAATTCTGTGTAAAGCATTTGTCGTAGATCTTCTTCATCCATATTCTTCAATTTCTCATTCAATTCCTTGTCTTGTGATTTCACTTGCTTTAAAACTGTCTGCAACATTCCTCTGGGATCGTAGCTTTGAGAGACACAAAACCAGGCATGACAATCAAAGCTAGCCCTCACATCGGCATGGTTATAGACCTTTTTTGCCAACGTTGTTTTCCCAACTCCGCCCATGCCAATAATTGAAACGACACGACAGCGTTTGTCCTCCTTAAGAAGCTGAGCTATTAAGTATTTTGTTTTCTCTTCTAATCCCATAACATCTGCTTCTTCATCAAAAGGCAAGGATCGACGGAGATGTTGCAATTCTTCTCTTTGGATACTTGTTCCCTCTCCAAGATTTCTGATACCATACTTCTCTCGACTTTCAGCAACATCTTTGATTTTTAACTGTATTGATTCAATATCGTGTCCAATATTGTTGAGATATGACCATTGAATTGGCTTGTAAAGAAACCTTCTAAGGAATCCCTTTCCTTGGATGGACCCAAGTTTGTGAATGAACATTTCGATTACATCTTCTGCATCAAAAGCAGCGCATTTGATTTCATATACCCAATTACGAATTCTCTCATCTTCATCTTGCTTTTGATCCGCATCTTTAAGAAAGCACTGCATCCGGACCAGTTCATCTCTGAGTTTTTGAGCTTCCCTTTCAACTCTCTTGACTCGAACAATTTTTTGTATTATCAAATCACCAAGTCTTTCAATCACAAACGAAATAACTGCTTCGGCAGCCATTTGGTTTAAAGTGAATTCTACTTTGATAGATGGATAGATATAGAAAAAGTGTTCAACGAAAAATTGGAGATTAGCACAGGGTTTGCAGCTCAAATGAAGGCAAAGGTAGAATGGAACATAAATGAATTGGAAAACCAACTATGAGGGGCGCCTCACCCATTATTGGGGATATATGTTTTCTTTTGAAATGGAGAACTTTTGTCTTCTTATATTCTTTTTTCTTTTTGTTAGTTTTGTTTATGATATTTATTGGGTCCTACCTCTTGACAATATTATAAGCATAATATTATTAGTGTAATTTTATATTATCAAAAAAATATAAATTGTGAAGTTGATAAATTTAAAATGATTCAAAATCTCCCTAATAAAAATTGATTATTTTACAAGTCTTCCGTAGTAAAGAATATAAAACGATGAAAGTCAAGAAAAAGTGTAAGAAAAGCACTAAATTATGCTTTGCTTCAACAAAAACTGAAATGCTTTTCTCCCTCCAGTGGTCTCTTCAGTTGCTCACGAAAGTAATTGAAAAAGATGAACCTAAGTTACAATTACAATTTGATACTTTAATTGAAATGCAATCACAAGCTTGTTATTAACTTTGTATAACAGGGACTGACTTTAACAGCAAAAATATTAATACATCTCTCTAAAAATCTTAATTATTTTGTTAGATATATTTCATATATTAAATCCTAGAAAATAAACCAAACAAACATGTTAATTTTTTACTAAAAGAACACTGCACACAAAATACATACTAAAAGATCTCAAGCCAACTTTCACTAATGTCTCCTCTTATTGCTTTTTATAATCAATTTTTTTTCTTCTAAATAATAATAATAAGGGCAAATTACTCCACATAACCTTAAACTTATTCAAAATACTCAAAAATAACCTTAAACTAATTTTTAACCTTATCATAACCTTCATCTCTCAAATTGACTCTCTCATGCACTTCCGTTAAAGATAAACTTTAAATTACTAACGAGCAGGGGTATTTTTATCTTTTTCTTTTAACCTAACTTTTTTTTTCCTTCTCCTTTCCTCTTCTTTCTTCTCCTTTTTTTTTTCCCCTTTTTCCTTCTTTCTTTTTCTTCCGACCAACGGTGATGCTCGTTACTTTACCGTAGTTGTCCTGAGAATTTGTAATGGTTTGATTCAGAGAAGCAAGTAATACATCCTTGGGAGTCTTAATAATTCTTCTATTGCTGGTGCCAGTTGCTGCAGGGGAATCATCAGTGACGGCTGATATGCACAAGTCGCCGGATGAACGTAGTTATTGCTGCTTGATTTTTGCTAAGATTGGATTGCTACTGCGAAACCGAGAGTGGCCACCACTTGAATTGTCACCAAGAGTGCAAAGAACATTGTTCTCTTTTTTCTTTGATTGGATATGCCATTTGGGTGGGCATTGTTTTCAGCTGGATCCAACATTTGGGAAGAATGGTTTTTCTTTTTTTTTTTTTTTTTGTGGGCCAGGAAAAACAAAGGGATAAGTAATGCAAGAAGGAATTGCATTCCGCAGATGTAGATTTATATAAAGACTGTGTACGGAAAAATCTATTTGTTGGCAAAATCCGCCGCTATCGCAATTTTGTCGCTGCCACCTTAATCACCATTTTCCTCCTTTTCCTTACTCTCCAACTCAGGCCTCCCTAGATCTAGCCTAAACCAATTAACCCAGACTGTGTACTGTGTTTTTTTGCACCGGTGATAGTTCTTTTGGTTCTTCTTCGTTGCAGTCACCGAGTACAAAGAGGCATGGTCAAAAAGGCAAAGAAGAAGAGGAGATAAAGAGATAAAAATCTATAGTGATAAAAAGATAAAAATACCTCTGACAGTTAGTGATTTAACGGTTAATTTTAACGGAAGTATATGGGAGAGTCATTTTGAGAGATGAAGGTTATGATAGGGTTAAAAATTAGTTTAAAGTTATTTTTGAGTATTTTGAACAAGTTCAGGGTTATGGAAGGTAATTTGCCCTAATAATAATAATAATAATAATAATAATAATAATAATAAGTCATTCGATGGAAATTCAAAATTTGTTTATGAATCAAGAAGAAATTCCTTGCATTAATCTTACATGAAAAGATTTCTTACCAGAAGGATCAATTTCTTGATATTCTGCTACACTTGTTTGAATCACTTGCCTGCCTGACTGAGACTGCCCCATTTCTGGTTTTTTCTTCTTTGGAATGTATGAACATTAGCTTTCCTGTTGTGTTGCTTTGACTTCTCTTCAATTGGGTATGGTCTAAAGTATACTTTCCCAAGTGGTGCTTATAATGGGAAGTGTTTTAAGCTCTCTGTCTACGCTTCTTTCTCTGCCTTTCTCTGCCTTTCCCTGCTTCCCCATTCAAGTGTTGCAAGGCCGGGAAGGTGCACCACTTTTTACTTCTCAGCTTGATGTCTAGAATGCATGGTGCAAGACTTATCCGGACGCATTCTGTGTCCAAACCACTCAGCCATCTCTTCATCATCTGCAGACTGGAATGACTCACTACCTCTTCGGATGATGGATGACTTGAACATATCAGCATTCTGCCTGCCCTTTGCAGCACTCTTACTCCGCTCTGCCATTTCCTTTCTCCATCTTTCTTGCTTCTCCACATCCTGTGACAACTCACTCATATCTCCTAGAAAGGGAAAATTAATAAGTCCTGGTGTCTTAGCAGAGGCATTTAAAATGTTCTCTTCAAAATCAACAAATTTGAAATCATGGCCTTCTTCTTCTTCTTCTTCTTCTTCTTCTTCTTCTTCTTCTTCTTCTTCTTCTTCTTTACAGTGACTTTCTTTCCCAAAAGAAAGGGTGTGTACAAGGCCTGTGCATGTTATTACTTGCAGTTTGGGAAGCCCGGGGAGTGGAATTCAAAGCTTTTGGCATTTTATGATCACATTTCAAGCATACCATATTTCTTTTGAAATTGATATAGTTGCAT
>JAWZTD010000002.1:5223677-5242083 GCA_035221335.1 Echites panduratus | reverse complement strand
TTCCTTTAGCAGTTTTCTAACTGAGTCCTTGACTTTTTTGTTTAGACATGGCTTATTCTCCACAGAATCAATAATAGTATCAAGTGCATATGTCACCAGGAACCGCACAACATCAACCGTTCTTCCACCTTCAGCCTTGTGTGCCTTCACGTAAGCCCTCTCACAGTTTCCTCTCAAAATGCAAGAGCTGCAAACCTACTAATTCCTCCTTATCAGAAAGGTGAATGCTTTAATAATTGAGAAGCAGGAAATTAGTTTTGGCACATACATTTCCCTCGTCGATCCCCACATGTGCCCTTAGTCGCTTCCCTGAGTTGACAATTTTCCTGTCTATGCTGGGGCATCCAGATCCAGCAACAACTTGAATATCCTTGTGGGACAAGAACCTGGTAGCAAAGGCACATCATCAGCAGAGTTCAAGAAAATCTGGTGAGATGTACTGCAATGATCCAAAAAAAAAAAACCTAAGAAGAAAGTCCCACATAGTTCACTCTGCAGATTGTGTAGATGAAAGAATTAAAAATTAAATCAGGCAACTCAACAGATCTAATGATCCAATTAAATGTCAACCAATAACTCATAGAAGATAACTAAAAAAAATCTAAATCTATTCCGGTCTTACAATTGCTTTCTTCAAACATTGCAATCCTATGATATAAGAATCATTCGTCTGCCATCTTCGCACCATATTTTCTAGGCAGAAGGATCTTCATGTAATTAATAATCACCATAGAATCCTGCCCAGATGCAAAACCAAAAATTGATCCTTCACAGAAGGGTTGGGGCTTTTGAGGGGATGGAATCAAAGGCTTATCTTACATTTTGAAATAAAATAAATAATTTGGCATCATATCATATTCAGTGATTTATAGAGAATTTCGCTCAAACTATCCAAACGAACCCATAAGAGGCCAGGTACAAGCTTAGTTTATTTTTTAAAAACAAAATTGATTATTGCTTAATTATAAGATTTTGAAGATTCACATTACAAACAAATATAAACAATACAGCTAAGTACTGTGCTTCTCAATCTGCTGATCAAAAGTGGAACAAAAAGATGGAAAGGAAAAGTCAGGGTACACACCTGGGAAATCTGCAAATCCATCTAAACGCCCTATTCTATTTTCCTTATTCACTGGGAATTGTTTTCCTCACCAAAACTATCTTTTCCTTTTTAATCCCTTGTTACAATTTCATTTACGATCCTCTGTCCGGTCAACAATTTTGCAGAATTGTTTTGAAAGGATATTCTAAATTGTCAATCAGTTTGGTTGCTGAATGCTATCATTGTTTAATTGCAAATGAAACACTTGCAGACAGCTACAAGCAGCTTCCTGGTTTCTTAAAAAGTAAAAATTTTTGGAAGGATTCAATGATAAATTAGCCTCGCTACTTATGCTCCATGTTATCAAAGAGTAGAACAATGTCTGTTTCTTTTTCCCTTTTATTTTTTAAGATTTGAACAACGAAAATAGATGGAGACTACCAAATCGATTTGATCAGGTCTTTTAGGAAGTAGGAATAAGGTTAAAGTCAATGGCCCATTATGAATCCTCAGCACTGCACTTGCTCCAGCCCTTACTCCACAGCCAAATTAAAAGCAAGAACTTTAATGATTAATTGTGCACAATGATTAAACAAAAGTTTCCATGACCAAAGAAGAGATTAAATTCATAACGAAATAATAAGCAAATTGATGAAGTTTGAAAATCCAGGGAAGCAGACACAAGTCTATTCAGGTGAGGCAATGACAAATATGCACCAAATGCTGGGTGTGGAATGAAAGGAAGGGTTGAAGCAGTCAGTTGCAATCTCTTTCAAGAAAAGGTTGAGTGAATCCATATGTGCAATACAATAACTCATAAAGTAACAGAGATGTCTTAGCAGAGACATCATAAGCAATATCAGGTGCTCAAAACGTGCAAATAATCTGGACTAACATGCTCCGCAGTTTAACATATGCTTAAAGCAGATGAAAAGGAAATCGGTTTGTTTCATTACTGCACTTCGCATTTGACTCTCAAAAGCAAAACACTTCTTCAAACAGTTCCAATGTAAACATATTACCCACAATGTAATTACTAATGAATAACCTACACAATTCAAAATTCAAGCACCATATATTTTCCTAAAAGAAAAAGGAAAGAATCCATATTTTCTAAACTACCAACAATTGAGAACCACTAGGAATGCAGACAAAAAATGAGAAACTGTGGGAAGTATTACCTTATGAGATCAGGCCGGTGGCGAGCAAAATTCAAGCAAGCA
This sequence comes from Echites panduratus, assembly GCA_035221335.1. NCBI lineage: Eukaryota > Viridiplantae > Streptophyta > Magnoliopsida > Gentianales > Apocynaceae > Echites > Echites panduratus. The sequence continues at coordinate 5,239,815 of JAWZTD010000002.1, read as the reverse complement.
GTTCTAATCTGGTTAACATCCTTGGAACCAATTCCAGAACTCTCAAAAGGGTGTCCAATTCGATCAAAATATCCACCTTTAAGTAACTTCTGCATCAGCTCCACCCATTCAGGCCAAGGATGAGATATTAGAACGCTAGACAAGACATCTGCTTCCACATTCTCCAGAACAGATAATTGTGGTTTTGAAGGGACCGAAGAGGCAGGTTTTGATGTTTCAAAATCTTGAGCTACTTCATTCAGGATGAAATCGATTGCAGGGTTGGAGAGTGGATTTTGGTTTAAGGCTGATCTATTAGGGTTGGAGAGTCGATTTTGGTTTAAGGCTGATCTATTATGAACATTAGAAACGAGGGATCTGATACTGGATTTGATGGGTTGAAGATGATTGGTTTTGGCATTCAGGAGTTTGAACATGTTTTAAATTTTTTGGCATATAAACAAAAATCTTCGCTTGGCAAAAGTAGAGCTAAAGAAATCGTCAGAAGGAAGGGAGCTTTGCCATTTCATCCGTGGAAAATGAAGTGGTGATACTACTCCCTTAAAAGTTGGTGTCTGCAAAAGTGGTTGGTAGGCATCTATTTTTAATGAATTTTGCAATTCTTTTAGTTTAAGTGACAAGATAAATTCCTAATAAGGAAAAAAGTAAAGAAACTGTAAGTAGGCACTCTTTGAAACCCCTAAATTTTCTATAATTCAAAATAAAATTCAACCAAAAACCACAGAACACGTGCAAAAGCAGAAACCAAGAAATACCCATCCTTTATCTTATGGAGCCAGTTCTAAAACAATGGCTTTCGTGACAGGCATAAAGCTAGGAACTTTGGATCTTGAAATCGAGAAGATAAGACATAAACTAACTTTACACGAAATCATTTTCCTTCTCAGAATACACACCTTTATCAAGCAAAGAAAAACATATAAAACCACAAACCCAATGAATCATATCACAAAATCAAAAGGTCTAGACATCTCCGTAAACCAAAATTTATCTGACCTGAACAACTTGTGTTGAGAGATCTGGGAGAGAGGCAATACGTCGAGCACTCTTGCTGCTTGAAGCTTCATAATGGAGTTGAACCATTCGCAATGAATGCAAAGAATCAATCTTTTTTTTTTCCGTTGTGCGTACGATGATTAGTGAGGATGAATAAAATGAGGGTCCGTGGCACGGATTCAGTATTTTTCAGATTTACTCGGACAGGAAATAAGTTTTTCTTAAATTTAAAAAGACCTCAAATCTTTTGAAATTCATAATTGGTGCTACTCTTTTGTCAAATTTTTTTTTTTTTTTTTTTTTTTTTTGCTTCTGTCTTTTTAATTTTATTATACCATTTTTACAATGGTTGAAGGACATTTTTCTTTTAATTTCTTCATCTATTTCTAAGCTACTCTATTTCCTTTAATAATATTGTATGCAAGAAGGAAATGTAGGTTGGGATTAAATTAAGATGTTTATTATCGTGTTCTTTTAGGTTAATTTTTTTTTATTCTCTCTTTTTTTTTCTTTTTAGATTTAGGGTTCTTAATTCGGATAAATACAATAGAGCTTCAAATATCTTTATTTGTTAATTGTTTGGACTCATTAGTGTCTTCATAGTTTTCAAATGTTAATCTTTTAGTTCTTTTTTTCTCCATGTTTATAGCTTTTCCTCTTTTCATGATTGTGTTTTCTTCAACATTTTAATACTAAATCCCTCTTGAGTTTGTTGTTTGAAAAAAGTGACCTATGAAACTCAAGATGAAGGTCTTTGATGCCCCAGGTGGGATGGTAACCCAAAACAAGTGAGGTGGCAGTAGCTTGACTATTATTAATCACAACCTATATCATACATTGTGTTTAATCTATGTACATCATTCATATATTTAACCACCCATGTGTCCAAAGTGATATACAAATTTACGATGTTAAGTGTCTTAACATAATGAGATGTATTTCTTGGCCTAGCAATTGCCATACAGAAATGCAGTGTTGTTTCCTGAACTACATGCTTATGTTCAAGGTTTTTAAACTCGAGAGTTTATGTAAACTCGTTCGTGATCGAGTAAACTCGAATTATAAAATCGTAGAGTTTATGTTCCTTTTAAATATATTAAATAATTTTATAGTCACAATAAAATAAATATGTCAATAAATTAATAAACAAACTCTAAAAACAAAATTAATCAATTCTAAATAAAATGACAACAAACTAATAAGTTTTTTAAAATTAAAATCAATTCAACATTGGTTAAAACATCAATAATCAATAGCAAATGTCATATAAATATAAAAAACTATATTAATTTTAGAGGTCACCTAGATCAATGCCATCTTCATTTTTTGGGTTGGAGGTCATAAGACCCATAATAGGTTCTTTAGAGAACTTTGATTTGAAGATTATCTAAATGATCCAAACTTTTATTTCTGGGTGGGAGACCATAACAGGTTCATTTTTTTCTTTTATTTAAACTTATATTCCATTTATCAAAAAGTAAGTACCTTCAATGTCTAAAATGATGAATATTTTGAGTGGTTGCATGCTTTGTAATATGAACTTTTTTAAAAAAAAAAAAAATTTTTTAAAAAAAGTTTATATTACAAAGCATGCAACCACTGTGAGTTTACCGAGTTCACCGAGTTTACTCGCGATTCCACCGATTTAGCCTATAATATCGATTTTGACCCGATTTTACAAGTTCCTATGATATAACAATTTTACGAGTTAACTCGCGATTTTAACAACAATGGTTATGTTTATCCGAAGTGAGATGCTATTCTGCGAAGCCTTTGATTGTAAGCAAGTTCTGCTTTATTCGAGTTTGTATTTCTGAAAGATTTGACTACCTTGTACCTTTGGTGTTCAGAATTCTAAACATGATGAGCCTTTTAAGTCCAAGCAATCTTTACTTGGTATGCTTAGGTTAAGGGTAGGCATAATAAAAAGAAAAAAAATGCTCCAGAGTAGGGTGGGTGTAAAAAAAAATAAAGGAAAAAAAAACTTTACTTGATATATTGGTGCAGTTCAATTTTGGTTTATCAAAAAAAAAAAAAGAGAGAGAGAGAGAGATTTAGATTGTCGATTTCCAATCCCTTAATCATAATCCTCAATAATATCCTCACATCAGTGTAATATTCTTCTCAACTGACTTTTTCATTTATCTCTTGAGTCTTTTTATGAATGTGATCTAATCGAAGAGTGAAAATATCTATATATTTTTTTTCTTTACAATTTCAAGAGTACAGGAATTCATTAAAAGATTTTGATCATGATGTTTTAGTCGAAATCATTAATTATCATATTATCCTAAAAATGCAACTCAAGGATGAAGCAGAAGATCCGTGATTATCTTCAAGCTTTTTTGGCTATGATGTACTACTGTTACGTTGCTCTACAAATTGCTAAGATCAATTTTTGTGTACAATATGTTAATATGCTAAGTTATTCATTCTTGTCAAAAATGGAAAATATGTTAAGTAATAATTACAACGAAGAAGTAAAATCACATGATAAGATTTTCAATTTCACTTCTAAAAATGATCTCAAGAAAACGTAGATTGGTCTAAGGTTAGAGATTGGTCAGTCAAACTTGACTAACTTCTCTTTAGGATGGTCGCCATAGCTCTGGCTGACCAGGCTTTAGATTGGTCGATCGTAGCTATGATCGACCACCATGAAGAGAGGTCAATCAGGTATGACCGATCACACTTCATTCGAGTCGGTCAAGCTACTGGTTAGCTCTAATTTGCATAATCATCAATCATTTGAGATTTAGGTAAAGATGTTAATTATTTTGTTGTCTTCCTTGGATGCTAAGAACGGTTTTGAGTTGCAAGAGATTGAAATTTTGGAATGCAAGAAGCAAAATATTTTAAGTTTTAATTAGAAGTGCAAAAAGAGTATACTTGATAAATAAGATAAAATTTTGTTTTGTATTTTTTATTATACAAAGGTTATTCTTGCCTTTTGCCTATCATTTAGTTTGACTATTAAAATTTAGGGATGCACTAAACTTAGTGAAACATGAGAGTTCAAATATCCACACCCCATAACGTATAATGATGCCAAAATTTGAAGGCATTCTTACTTCTAAATCAGTGTTCGCATATGGGGTGCGGATAAATACACCTCTAAAATTGTTAAGTATATTTCTAAAATTAAAATAATCAAAATGAGTTAAATAAAAAAGACAGTAATGACCTCCTTAAAAATAAACATATAAAAAAAATTGCAGCAGCCAGGAGTTGATGCTGTAGGCGGCGGTGCAGCAGCAACTAGGGGCCGCAAGGTGCAGCGGCGGCAGCTAGGGAAGTGATGGCAGCGGTGTTTAGGCTCTGGCGCTGGGGGTTGCAACTTCTGCTGGTAGCTGGAAGAGAAAGAGAGAAAGAGGAAGAAGAAAAGAGAGAAAAGAGAAAGGGGTAACTGGGCGTAGCGACGGTAGCTGGGAAAAAGAGAAGTGAACAAGAAAAGAGAGAAAAGAGAAGGGGACAGCTAGGCACAGTAGTAGTGGCAGCGGCAGCGGCGCAATGGTGGCTGGTCGCTGGAAGAGAAAGAGAGAAAGAGGGAAGAAGAGAAGGAAGAAGAAAAGAGAAGGCGTCAGTTGGGCACAGCGGCGGCGGTGGGTCAGCTTGCTGGAACAAGAAAGAGAGAAGGAGGGAAGAAGAAAAGTGAAAAAGAAAAGAGAAAAAGAGGGGGAGTTTTTTAAGTTAGATATTTTAGTAATTTAAAGAGATGTATTTAGTTCTTTTGAAAATGTATTTAACATTAGGGATACAATTAACAATTTTGAAGATACAAATATCTGCTCCCTTGCATATGTTCTGACCTCAAATAGCTTACTGCAAAAAATATATTTAAGTGCCTAAGATGAAAGTTTGTGTCCTTTGCTCTTTTCTTCCTTCAACAGCTGAGTGTCATGGGAGATGAGAATGAGGCTTTTAATTCTCATTTCTTCAATACAGTGATTGTGATGCTTTGTTCACTGCTAACCTTCCCATCTCAATCCCTTTCTTTTGCCGATTAAAACTGCAGCAGATTTTGTTCCTCTTCTTCTTCACACTTTCGGCGCAAATGAATAGGTGGAGTTGCCTCCATTATCTCAAACCCTTCTGTAAAATTGGTTAATTCAACTGTATAATTAACCTTTAAGAATGTTTAGTAGTTGTGATTGAAGATTCCTTTTTTTTTTTTTTTCCTTATTGGTTATGTTCTTGATTTTGAGTTAAATTTGTGATTAGGGAGATGGAGACATAAGGACTACCTTGGAGAAATCAAACGTCGGTTGGCTTTAGCCTCTGGTCGAAATTTATTCCGGTATCCTTGGCATAAGCTGTCTGAAAAGGTAAAAATCATTTCTTTTTTGAGTTTTTTTTTCCTTAATCCTGAGTATAACTCTGCTTAAGTTGAATTGGGTTCTTCTTTCCATATTGTGGTAGAATTGAGTTTTTTTGCAACTGCTCTGTCTTTTGAGTTCGTTGCACCCTAATTGCATCAAAGAACACCTTCCCACTTCTATCTCTACTTTCTGTTATCTGGTATTTATCAAAGCGAATTTGCTACAGGTTACAACTCCTGTCTTGTTTTATAGATATTAACATTCACATAAAAATATTGATTTCATGCTCTTGAACAAGGCTCCTTGATTCATGCAGGGAAATATGTATCTTCTTCTTGGAACAACTGCTCTGAGTCTTTTGAGTTCCTTGCACCCTAACTGCATCGAAGAACCCCTTCCTACTCTATCTCTACTTTTTGTTATCTAGCATTTATCAAAGCAAATTTGCTGCAGGTTACAACCCCCGTCTTGCTCAAACTAATAGCTGCAACAATTCATCTGGGAGTTCTTATGTGTTGGTTTCCATCAGAAAATAGTGGAAAGACAGAGGTTGATGCTGTTCTATTAATTCATAATGTATCTGGAAATGCCTTTGAAAGACAATCCCAATCCTCTCCTTTCCATATATCATCAAGAACGATAAGATAACGTTTATTCTGTAACTCCGTGTAAAGCATTTGTCGTACATCTTCTTCATCCATGTTCTTCAATTTCTCATTCAATTGCCTTTCTTCGGATTTCACTTGTTTTATAACTGTATGTAACATCCCTCTGAAATCATAGCTTTGAGAGACACAAAACCAGTCATGACAATCAAAGCTAGCCCTCACATTAGCATGATTAAATATCTTTTTTGCCATTGTCGTTTTCGCAACACCCCTCATGCCAATAATCGAAACCACACCTGTGACGTTTGTCCTCCTTAAGAAGTTGAGCTACTAAGTATTTTGTTTTTTCTTCTAATCCCACAACATCCGCTTCTTCATCAAAAGGAAAGGATCGTCGCAGGCGTTGCATTTCTTCTCTCCGGGTGCTTGTTCCCTCTCCGAGGTTTCTGATACCGTACTTCTCTCAACTTTCAGCAACATCTTTAATTTTCAACCGTACCGATTCAATCTCTTGCCTAATATCATCGAGGTATGACCGTTGAATTGGCTTGTAAAGCACCCTTTGAAGGAATTTCCTTTCTTGGATGGACTCCACTTTGTGGATGAATATTTCAATTACATCTTCAACGTCAATAGCAATGCATCTTCTTTCAGATATCCAATTTCAAATTCTTTCATCTTCGTCTTGCTTTTGATCTGCATCTTTAAGAAAACACTGCATGCAGACCAGTTGTCTTTGAATTTTTGAATTTGTGTTTCAACTCTCCTGATTTGAATAATTTTTTGTATTATCAAGTCACCGACCCTTTCAATTACAAATGAAATAACAGCTTCTGCAGTCATCTATTTAGATAGATTAGATATGGAAAACGAAATAAGAAAATATGAAGAAAAACTGGTGCTTGGCACAATATTTGAAGTGAAGGTTTGGGATTAGCAGAGGGTTTGATCCTCAAATGAAGGCACAGGGAGAATAGAATAGAAATGAATTTTAAAACAGCTAAGTAGGGCCCTCACCCGTTATTGTTTACCCGCGCTTCTGCACTTGTCTTTTCTGATTAGTCAGATCAGGCCAAGATGAAAACTTCTGATTTTTTTATTACATCTGGACAGTAAAAAAAAATACACCTCATCATCTTCACCTGTTTTGTTTTTTTTTTTTAACTGCTGTGACAGCTGTATTCTTGTGTTCGGTGCCCGCCTTTTAATCTTCTTCTTGGCTTTTTTATTTTCTATGTCCCCCACTACCAAAAGATCTTTTTTTTTTCTCGTATGTGACAGCTTTGATGGCTTGGTCTTCTTCACGTTCACATGGAGGAGCTCTGCAAGCCCAGAATTTTGGAGCCCCTGCTACAAAAGCAATGAACCGTTATTTTGCATTTTCTTTTTGGTCTTTTATTTTTCTTTTTCTTCTTCTGATTTTTTTCTTCTTTTTTTTTTTTTTCAAAGATATTTTCTTGAGTCTTTTATTTGCCGGTGCTATGGTCTTTCCGGTTGGCATCTGTGCCGCAAGGCAGCGTCGGTGGCGGCTGATGGTGCATAACAATTTTTTTTTTCTCCTTTTTTCCTTCTTCTTCTTGTTCGCTATGTTCCTGATTTTGAGTTAACCTATCTATTACTACTAAAAGCCTACTTGGCCTTCTTTTTTTTAGTTTTTAAAATATGTATTTTGACTTATTTTTTAAAAAATAGCTTATAATAAAAAAGTTTGAAGTTATTTGATAAATTTGTTTTAAAAGTTATTTAAAGATGAAAGCTGCTTTGTCAATTTATTTTAAAAGCTACTCTTTTCGTCCCATAATATAAGGCGTTAGTTGTCGTTTCATTTGGATTAAGAAATAATAAATATATGTTTGTTATGTTTAAAATATCCCTTATCTTTTATATTCATAGCTATAATTATATTTCTTCATAATAAATGGAGGGATTATTAAATGAAGGGTAAGAGTGGAAAAAACATAATAAATATGCATTGTAAATTATAAAATGACTTATATTACGGGACAATTACAAGGATAAAATGTTAAAAAGATTTATATTTTAGGACGGAGGGAGTATTTTTTTCAAGAAAGTTGTTTGGCATTAAAGTTTTATAAGCGAATATTTTTGTTAAAATTACCATAAAGGCATTTGATTTTGATAAATCAAAATGGTTAATTTTTTTATATTAATGAATAAGATAGTCAATATTCACCTATTAATATTTACCTTCAAATATTATATAATTTAATATTTATACATTATAATTATGACCCTATTTTAAATTATATAATGAACATAAGATATAATTAAAAACTATAACTTCACGTGTGAAAAAAAAAGTGAGTTTAAATATTAAAGGATACTAAATTCAATATATGGAGAATATATTGTCACAAAAAAGTGAGTTTAAATATCAAAAGACATCAAATTCAACATATGAAAAGTATATTGCCACAAAAAAAGGAGAAATGCAAGATAACTTTTAAACTTACAATAGCATATTTGAGTAGTTTTAGAGAAAAAAAAAACTGTTTCTGTAAATAAAAAGCTCCCTTTACACAACTTCTAAAAAAAAACTCTTTTTTATAAAAATTAAATTTTAATAACTTCCGTAATTTCTGATTGGCCTAATTTTTAGTTTAAAATAGATATAAAAGAGTTTTAAAGTTAGGCTAGACGGGCACTAAGTATCTATTTGACTCAATTTTTAACCTTTTTTAAAATTATTTTAAGTCAAAAAATAATTTAAAAAATTATTAAAATTCAAAATAATTTTTTATAATAAATAAAGAAACTTTTCATTCTTTGAAGATAAAAACACAAAAAACCTTGCAAATCAATTTCTTATTGATTTTTATAATTTTTAAAATAAATTGATTAAATATTTTTTAAGTTTTTATTTTAAAATATAAGTTATTTTAAAATTAGTAATATATTATTTATGATTTTTTTATTTTTATTCTTTATTTATATATTTATTAAAAAAAGTGAAATATAATTAAAAAATAAAAAAATGATATTTTTGATAAAATATAATTATATTTAAAACTTTTTAATTTATATAAAATACCGACTTCATATGAATTAATTTTAAAAATAAAAAATAAAAATTCAACTTCTAAAACTAACTTTAAATGTCATAACCAAATATTTAAAACTTATGCATTTTCTTTTTTTTTTTTTTCTCTTCTCTCTTCTTGGTTTGTTAATCATTAGACATCAGTCTATCATTTAATTATTATTATTTTTTTTTTGATGCATCTAGAACAGAGTGGTTTCTCTCTTCTTTAGATTCTTGTGAGCATCTTGCTTGCTTGAGAGTATCTATTGTTTTTTCGTGTAATAACTCGAACCTCAGAATGGACGCTTTCTATTTAGTTCTTGAAATTTGTTTAATTTTTTTTTTCTCCCTTGCTCCTTATTCTATGGCAGCATTAGATGATTCTATTTTATCTTATTCTTTTCGGAACTTAAATTTTAGATTCTTCACCAAAAATAATCAACAGTAGGATAATTTGAATCATTTTCATAAGTTTATTTTTGTGTTTCGACATTGGTTCAATCCTCATCTAGTGATGGGCTCGAAGGGGCTGAAGAACAATAAAAAGAGTTAACCTTTTTCTTAAGAATTATTTAGCTTTTTGAATATATATATTGCAAATCTTTGTTGTAGTTGATGTATGTGGAGTCCATTGATGCATTTCTCAATAGGAAAAAATAGCCATGTCAGTTGTATTTCGTGTGTACATCTTTTAAGAGGCCTTTTAAGCAGATATTGTTTTTCTAATAGAAAAATGAATATATTGATCTGGGATCTTCCTCAAATTGATTCAACTCATAAAAAATTACTACGAAGTATTTATATTTTTTATTTATTTTCTACTTTGATTTTACATTTTACTCACTTGACACTAAGAATATTAGGAGTAAAATTTTATTTCTAATTAAGAAGGAAAAAAAAAAAGAAGAGAGAGACTTAGTTACTAACACATATTATACAATAATTATAAAGATTAAGTGACTTTAATCCAAAAATATTATTGAAATTATAAAAATAATAATAACTATATAATAATTATTATAAAAATCTACCTGGCATGTCATTATCTGCAATAAAAATGTAACTCGGTGAGGACAAGGACTTGGCCAGTTGATCTTTTGGCAAGACCCCGAAAATATTTATATTACTATTATATATGAAATATATTATTATATTTAATTACAAATGGGTGGCTGGCGTAAAGAGTAAAAAAAAATATATATATATTTTTTAATATATATGTCTGTGTCAAATGCAGACAGCTGGTGTTTCATTAGGTGTAAGTGAGGACGATAAGAAAAAAATATTATACAAAACTTTGTTTATATATCAAAAGACAAGGAAATTTACTATTATTATTGTGCTTTATTGAGTGGAGGACACTCTTGATTATGTTGACCTTATCAACTCCAGAGCTCAACAAATAAAGATGCATTTTGTAGCAGATGTAAAACCAGTCTAATATGAAGGTTTCATGAATAAGTTTAAAGTCCTAATTCAACTTTTTATGTAAGTGCTCCTTGGCTTGTTATTACTACAGAGAATTTTTGTTTCAACAGGACACTCGGGATATCGAAATCATTTTACTGATGGAAATGGTTGGTCAATTCATTGATTTCTTTGTTTTTGTTATAAATGTGAATTACTGTGTCATTCAGATGAGAGAGACAATGCAAATATAAGTTTTGTTGCCATGACTTCAAGAGCAGCAGCACTCAACCATTATGAAAAAATTTTTTTGGAGGGAATGCAAACGGCCCAGATGATGAACAATGAATCTTCATTGATTCCGTCAACTACATGCTATTTATTTTTATTTTTATAATATATTTAAATTTTTCTCCCCCAAAAACAATCTATGTCACTTTTGTATGTGCTTCCAAGGGGAAAGAAATAAAAAGTTAGTAAAACCATTTCTTTCCTCTATGGACTAAGAAAATCTGTTATTATCTTTAGTACCATATAATTTTCTAATAATAATCTATAATAGATTAAAGATTGCATAATATGACTTTAAAAACATTAGCTTGCTGTAGAGATTACTTCGTAAAATCTTTCAATCTTAGTAAGTTATTCTCCTACATTAGTATTGTATGTTCATATGTACAAATTAAATTTATGAAGTTTTATTTCCACTGTTTAGAATCAAAATTAAATAAATGTTACAATATAAGTAATAAGAAAATAAAAAAAAGGGCCTCCGCGCAACCCGTCCGGAGATATCCACCTAATACTTACGAAAGGGTACCATGCTAAATCGTCAACTGCTCCATGAGCTGTTTTTTCATTTTCTGCTTCTTTTTTTTTTTTCTTACAATGATTGCCCTTTTCTTCCTTGTCCTCCTTTTTAATCCTGTTTATTTATTTATTTTTGCTCTGAGTCATATGATTGTGATGGGGCGTTGAGAATAAATAGTATTGAGTCATACGACGTGAAATTGATGGTTTTATTATTATTATTATTATAGCAAGTACTTATTAAAGGGACCACTCGATAGGTGTTTTTGTCGTTTCTGTTTTTTTTTTTTTTCACAATAATTGCATCCTTATCTTCTTTTCTTCTGTAAAGATTCGTTTTTTTTTTTTCAAGTGCTGAGTCATAGTATTGTGATGAGGTGTTGACAATAAATAGTGCAAAGTCATACGATGTGAAATGATGGGTTAGGAGCAATGTTATTAAAATTGTATCGATCAGTTCGATCTGCCTAATTAAAAATCGAATTAGTCTTTGATTAAAACAATTTCAATAACTAGTAAGAGTTAAAAATTAGAATTAATTCACCTGATCGATTGGTTGAATCGAATGAATTAGCTGATCGATTGGATCTTCATTTGAAAAATTTTTTTTTTCTTTTTTGCTTTCACGAATCAATCTTTTCAATTGATGGTGAAGTTATCTCTGGTTGAAATTATTGGGACAATTTAATTTTTTTATTAAAATATATTTATTCTTCTAAACATATTCATGTTTTTTTAACCGTACATATTATATTTTATTTATTTTAAAATAAATTAAAAAGTCAAAAATTACGATTAAATTTAATCCAACTAATTCGGCCTTCAACCCCTCTATTTGGAGCATAAATAGTTTATCCATACATATTATGGTGTTTGACAAATAAAACTTCAAATTTTTAAGCATTCTTTTCTTAAGACGACGTACTTGTTTGGAATTACCACCATAACATTTGATCTTTTATTTATGATTGTTGTATCCTTGATTATGTTTTTCATAAATGCTTAGTTAAGTAAAGTAATTTGAGTTAATAAAAGAATATTCCAACTTTGTTTCCTTATGACTTCTCAAGCCTGCATTGAAGAATTGGTCTGTCTTGCTTACCTTCTGCTTGAATTTCTTGATAATAGTTTGAAAGTTGTTCGGACCTGATGGGGACCTAATATTTTGTCCAGATGAGTCCCAAGGTTTAAAAATAACAATATTAAATTGACAAGAAACGAAAAGATGATTAATGTTTTGCCTTCCCTCTTTGCCCCTGCAATAAGAGATTATGTATGCATTAGAAAACCATTCAGGATTTAATTTTGTCACATGTATACTTATTTAACTCATTCAGGTCATGGAGAAACAACACATTTTTCTTTTGTCATGTGAGCTACCTTTTGCCTGCAATCCTGGATTATCTTATGTCTCCTTGTTTACTTGCATGTCATTGTTTGAAATGACTTTATTGCTATTCAGGTTATGACCTCATGAATCTATTACAAGAGCAAGAGTTTTAAAGATGAAGAAAGCTTTAATCACAACTCTACAAAGGATAGAATATCAACTTAATTTGGAGATGTTGAAACTTTAAAGTTATGGAATGTTATTTCAATTGAGTCAAAAATCAAGCATGAAGATGTCAAGGGAGTGTAGAAATAAACCATCAAGATGACATCATGAAATACAAGTAAAATGGAGAGGAAATGACAAAGGAACATGGCGGTTTGATGCACCTGTCTACTAGTGCATATTAAATTCACCTAGCTTATTTTTAATTAAGAAATTTGATATTTTAAAGGAGTCTTTTATATCTTAACCAACTTAAACCATTAGGTTTTATTTCAAACTTAAATACTCTCTTATTAGTATTGGGATGGTAGAATTTTGGAGAATACAAATACATATGTTTTAGTTTTCTTAGTTTGAGAAGATCAAACTTGTTCTTTTGGTGAGTTCTTGAGAGACTTCTTAGGGTTCTTGAGGGGTTACACAAAAGGCTTTCAATTACTTGGGTTAGGGTATTGAATAGTCTATCAAATCAAAAGATTGGTTGATGAGGATTTATTTAATAGGTCAATCTAATTAGCCGTTAAACCTTTTGATGAATTTCTGAAATTTTCATGGTGTGTCCTTGAGAACTTGAACCTATGAACTTCAATAATATAGAATCACATCAGGTTAAGTATGCTGAAACACTTAGGCGCTTATTTATTTGTAATAAATTTGAGCATGAAGCAGATGATTCTATTCCTTGCACCAAGTTTTATGTCTCTACTACAAAACAAAAAAAATGACTGATAATTTGCTCGGTGTCGTTTCTACTATCATAAGCTATCATTGAAATGCTGATTTATCTTTCTTCGTCTTAAAATAAACTTTGAGGACTTAAATCTTTACATTGATTTGCCGATGGTTTCATGGGTTATGACTTGTGATATTAGCACTGAAGCCTATGATTCATAGGAAACTGAATTATTTTTCATCTGGATAAAAGAAACATATTTATTCTGCCTTCATACCTAATTTTTCTTCATATCTCTCTTTCTATCTAGCTATTTACAGAAATTAACATTCAAATAAAAATATTGATTTCATGCTCTTAAACAAGGCTACTTCATTCATGAAGGAAAATCTGTATCTTCTTCTTCTTCGAACAACTACTTTGAGTCTTCTGAGTTCCTTGCTCCCTAATTGCATCAAAGAATCCCTTTCCACTTGTATCTCTACCTGTTATTATCCGGTATTTATCAAAGGGAATTTGCTGCAGGTTACATCTCATGTATTGTTTAAACTAATACCTGCAACGATTCATTTGGGAGTTCGTATGCATTGGTTTCTGATATGTATTATATTCCAAAATCCCGACTGGTTGGAAACCCAATCAGGATCACTGTTCAAAAACCCGATAAAGACAAAAAAATGATCAGGTTAAAGAGACCAGACAGGGACAAAACCTGATCAGGTTACCCGACAGGGACAAAACCTGATCAGGATAAGGAAACGCGATCAAGATAAAAACCCTGAAGGAATCCACTATTGGATTAAATAATTAAGGGTCAATTATTGATTCATTAATTTAATCATTACCTAACCTGCACTACTGGGATTTGATTGGCAATTTAATATGCCTTGAGCCAAGAGTTAATCATTTAAATCACCAGCCAAAAGGCTACTTTACTATTTTTTTAGTAAAGGAAGTCACCACTACCACAGGAGAACAAGAGACAAGATGCTGAATAAATAGCATAACAGTTTTAAGAATGAACTACGTTGGCTTTGATTCTTCAACATTACAAGGAAGATACGTAGGCGGCTAAAAACTTGCTTCAAGCCATCACCCACACAGAAATTTGACAAGAAAGTTAAAGGACTCATTAAGGTTTTACTCTGTCCAAATTCAGAACTATCAGTTTCCATAAGAAAATAGTGGACAGAGAGAGGTAAATGCTTTTCTATTAATTCATGATGTATATGGATCTTAGCTATTAATGTAGCTGCAGTGCACACATTTTATATATATTTTTTTTACTTATATAGTTAACAAAGAGTTAAACTTTCTTGTCTTGTGTCAGATTTAAGCCACTGAATATTTGCTTGAAGTCCAAATCAACTTTCACTAAGTTGTTTGAAAAGAGGAAACTAAGACGAATTCTTTTTGCAAATCTTTTACTTCTCGAATGGATCTTGTTATGTTGCTTAATGTTTCTACACCACAGTATGAATTCCTCTTTATTTTTTAATGAGTTAAAGAACACATTTCTATTTATGGAGAATTGCAATTGTTTCTTCGTCTTTTTAAACTCTAAAATTTCATCTACTTAGCTGTATTCAAGGTTTTTGTCGCCCGATGACTTAATAGTTCAAGAACTTGTCAATTTTCTTTAGAAGAATAAAATTGGTGGTGTTGCCCATTTTTATATGGATTCAAGGAGTTCCAACTACTGCCCAGAAGCTCTGGCATATATCCACACTTCTTATTCATTAGTGATGGAAGATTCAACTGTCAAGACGGCGAAGGATGGATGCAAATTTATTATTCTCCACAGTGTAGACTAAATGTCAGTGAATGTATTCTAGAGGTACGTCTTCCTTTACTTATTGTGAGTTTATTTTAAACTTTGACATCTGAGTTTATGTTTCTAATGTATTCCATTGTACTCTTTTAACCTATGAAATATGCTTGGGATGGAGAAAATGGTAATTTCCCCTTTGATGATCCACAAGTTGTAGCTTGGTTTGACTTGACCCTGGTCGAGACTTCCCAAGTGACGAAGTCTGATAAAGTTATAAACAGAAGTTGTATATCCTACCCTACCCAATATATTATTTCCAAAGGCTTATAAGCCTTATATAGTTAAGTTTGAGATAGAATTCTGAAATGAGAAACGTTGAATTCAATATTTTAAACAATGGCATAGATAATAAATTATTTTCAAAAGTTTATATTGTATTTCTATTGCTCTAAGTGGGAAGGAAAGAGATGGATAGAAGGAGAGACAGATGCATTCTACACACACATATATATATATATATATATATATATATTATCCATTAGCCTCATGATCCTTGGTTGTAGCTTTTCTTCGGAATGCTTTATTTATTGGTAGTTGTCTTGCTGAATTGTTATGAAATCTTGATAAATGTGTGGTGTTGTGTTATAGAAGAAATAATAATTGGAGCATGTAGCAAGATTTTTTTTTTCTTTATTGGGTTCGTTGTTTTCATTAATTGTTTTGCATAAGAATACACAATGCTTTATTTAAATGAGATGAGCCACTGTCAAAACTTCATGATTTAGCCAAGTGATGTGAACAAAAGTAGGAATAATATGCATGTTTACACACCACTACCGAATAAAAGAGAGAAAACATTGAAATGAAGTGAGTTTATATAAGGACAATTTTATACAAAGCTCAATGCCACGATTAGTTGATTTGAAAAGTCACCAGTCATGTTTTTCTTTTTGATT
>JAWZTD010000002.1:5168005-5183905 GCA_035221335.1 Echites panduratus | reverse complement strand
AAATACTTCCCAATCCTCCTAAAATTGGAGTGGCTATTTTTCTAGTGTGAACCAATTTACTTCCTCTTCACATAAACATGCCAACCAAACAAAGTAAATTACCCACCAAAATGCTTCCTCCTATCACCCCAATCAAACAAGCCGTAAAGTTCCTAAATAGCTGGTTTGGAATTGGGAATTTCTTTATCCAAATCATGTTTCTTCTTTTGTCATCTTTATCATCGGTGTACTTTTACTCACGAGTGTGATAAATAATTATACTATATGGTTCACTGATAATCATTCTTTTGGATCATTTGTAACTGAAAATTCTAAGTTATCGGATATAATTATATAAACATATTGATCAGTAGAAGTGTTAGTAACCAACATTACTGTATTTCCTTGAACGTCTAGTTAAGCTGTTATATGTGCATACATATATTTTTTCTGAATTAGAATGTCTACTAGATTACTTTTGAATCAAGGATTAGTCTATCAAGCTTCAGATTTTCTTATGATTTCTCTTGCATGTAAAATCTCTCAGAATCAATTTTTTTGCAGTCAAACAAATGAGCATCTGAAATATAATTTGTGGCCCCTGGTCTGTCTTTAAGGTTAACAGATACAGTTGCAAAGCAACATCTTAATAGCTGTTCTCTATTAGAAAACTTTTGATTTTGGTTATTTTAGCCAGTGGAATTATGCTTAAATTTCCTCAAAGTATGCTTGAGGAATCATGGGAGGATATAAGATTACAGACAGAAATTTGCTTGAAACAAGAAATTTCCTGACCTCTTCGTGAAATATTGGTCTTATTAACTTTCTGACAGACTTATCATCCCACATTTTTTTGTGTGTAAGCTTCCTGCTTACATTTGCATTTTACTGGTTCAGAGAAATTTCATTATCTAAGAAATAGTTTTCAGAAAGCTGGAGTTCTTTACTACATTTTAATTACGTGCATTTTGTTTCAGATACTTTATTTGAGAATAAACTATAATATACTTGTATCTGTTCACATATCAAAGCCTCCTTTCTCTTATTAATTTATCTTTTTATACTCCGTCCTAAAATTTTTCCTTATATGTTGTCCAATATGCCTGTCAATTTCTAAATCAATAGAGTATTTAATATTTGTATTCATAAATTGATTGAAACAAATAAGAGGAGGGAAAAAGAATTATTGAAATAAAATTTAGAAAAAAGTCTTGGTTTGCATTGCATAAGATGAAAGAGGAGAGAGAAAAATTAACGAGATAAAAGAATACTAGATTGTTAATTTTGATGCAAGGTTATTTTAATCTTTTAAACTTCTTGTTTTTTAAGATGGAGGGAGTATATCTGAATTTAGGACTTATTCGTGCCTCTAGAGACCTATTATGTTCCTCTGACTTTTTCTCTACTGTTAAAGTATGCTTTGCATCTGACTTTCCTTTTTCTTGGGGTTTAAAAAAAAAAAAAAAACCTCTGCTGTAGATATCCTACTTGAATGCATTGCGCTTTGGACTTAAAAGAATATTTTTTGGGGGATTCTTCATAAGAGGCCATGCCTATACAATGGACACTATCTCATTTGCTGTCCACTTCTGGTAAGAATTGAGAATGCACAAATTCCCGGAGTAAGGGTTATGATTTCTGTTGCTTTATTTGTATTATTATGAGAAGATACTCCTGTTTTGTAATAAATCTTCCTTCTGTCCTTGTCACATTTTAGTTTTCTAATACATTTTTCCCATTCTGCTGCCTGCTTTTATTTAATTTAATTTAATTAGGTCAAAGGGAGAGGCCCAAGCTATGTTTTTGCGGCATGAAGGATTTTTGGGAGCTTTAGGTGCCTTTATGAGCTATGAAAAACATGGTCTGGATGATTTAATGGTGCATCAGCTAGTGGAGAGGTTCCCCATGGGTGCACCCTATATTGGAGGAAATGTTCATGGACCACCCCTTGGAGATTTGAATGAGAAGGTAAGTCTTCGTTTTTTAAACCTAGGTTTTCACTGTAGATCTGCCAATTGGTTCCTTCATTTTGGATTTTCCGAGTATTTTCATCATGAGTTTGGCTTGGTTTGCTATACTTTCATCTCCAGAGAATGAACACCACCAAATCCTTGATTTTTTTTTTTTGGTTGGTGCAAAAGTCTCTGTTCTTTCATTACACTGGATGCTCACAGTTTTGTAGCAAACCAAAATTCCTGCTTTGGGCTTGCTGTGCAACTTTCCTTTTCTTCTTAGTTCAATAAGATATTCTTCTGATATTCCCATCATTGTTCTTGTTGTATACTTTCTTCAATAATATATTCTTCTTATATTCCCATCATTGTTCTTGTTGTATACTTTCTGCTGTTAGTTTTAGAAAAACTGCTCACAGGGCGAATAAATTCCTTCTAAATCTACACAGAATATTTCAGAAGTGACTTGTGACTCAGATAGGACCAGATTCTGTGTAAAGTGGGGAATACTTTATTGATGACTAGCACGTTTCAGGAGTTGAAATGTGGAATCTTCTGAGTGAAGATTTACATGATAAGACATTATGTTAAAATTAGAGCATTGCGTGGGCTCTGAGAATCTGTAACTGGGCCACTTTATCTGTCATGGTGGTTGTCTGTCATTACTGCTCTTTTTCTTGTTTAAAGAAACCAAGATTTAGCATCTGAAGTTCATTTTTATGTGATGAAGTATCTTATGAGCCATTGGTAAATTTTTGTGTATGTATGAAAAGAGATCTATGCATTTCGTTGCAGATTTCCTGGATGGAGAAGTTTGTTCTGAAGGTAAATGAAATTACAGCTCCTGTTCCAATGACTCCAACAGGAACCACAGGACTAGGAGGTTTTGAAGCTCCATCATCCAGAGGAGACACCTTGCGTCCAGATGCTAGTAAACTAAATGTTGGGGTGCTCCACCTTGTGCCATCTTTGGAGGTCTTTCCATTATTAGCTGATCCAAAAACGTAAGTAAATAAGTGCAAAGATTAATCAAAAAATTTGGAGATTCTGTCAACTAAATTTTGTGGTTCTCCACTTCTCATTTTGTCGGATGCTCAAGTCAGCAAATAAATGACAAGGGAGCTACAAATTTTATATATGCAAAATGCAGTCATCACTGGTCAAGGGCTCTGCTGTGCTTATTGTTTGTCGAGTTTCCAATACTTCAGCATTTTCCTTTAAATGTTTTTCCACCATAGGAAGAATACTTTGGTGTTTTCATGCTTCAGTTTCTCTACCTTGACTATTCCATTTCCACAGTCCATTCTTTCTCAGTTGGGGATTGTAGAAAAACCAGTAACACATCCTCTCAAGTTTGATGCATGCACTTCTCTCTGCTGGTTGAATAATTTGCTGAGGATGTCTTTCTATGTTTTTATTAGAACCTAGTACTAGCATTTGAAACTCCTTGAGTTTCAAACAAAACATGGGGGAAAGGAAAAAAGAGGAATTTGTTTGGTGAAGTGTAGCCTATTTACCAAATACTACTAAGAATAATTTTGATGAAATTTATGAGTTGTTTTCACTAATATTGTTCACTCTTTTATAGATACGAGCCAAACACTGTAGATCTCTCAGATCCTGATGAGCTAGAGTGAGTTCCATGCTGGAATTTAATTTATTTCATTGTGAAACAAGTTTAAGAGTTTAGAAATCCTCTTCTTAAGCCTTATTTTGCCATTTGGTTGCAGGTATTGGTACACTGTGCTAATGGAGCATTTGCCAGATCTTGTTGACAAGGTGAATAAAATGAAATTCTGCTTTTTCCTTTTCCCTTTCTTTTTCTCCCCACCCACCTAATCCCAACTGGAAATCTGCAACAATAGTCCCTCATTTCACACAGAATGTATGATAAATGAATTTTGAAAATGATATATTTTTTTTCTTCTGTAGCTCCTCCTTGTTTATTCTTTGAAGGGAAATTTAGTAGACATAAGCCTGGACCCTCTGTATTTGGTTAATATACTGAATGGTAACTACTATTATCTGGAATGTTCAGATATTGAAAAATTGAATGATAGGACTTTTGAACATTCGCTCTTACAAGTAGACCTTTAGTACTATGACAGTTGATACTTATTCTTCGGTTGTTAATGATACTGCAAATATTTGCCCAGCTTCTCTGAAAACTCCTAAATCTGTGAACTGAATAGCCCTAATTTTATGGCATGGTTAGCTCATATTTACCTTAACTTTACTTTTTTTTTGTTAAAAAAAGAAAAGGGTGCCTGGAGGTGAATCCTATGATTTCTACATGAAATGTGCAGGCAGTGGCAAGTGAAGGTGGTACTGATGATGCTAAAAGAAGGGGGGACGCATTTGCTCGAGCATTTTCTGCTCATTTGGCAAGGTATCAGCATTCAATAGTTTTGTTGTTGCTTCATTTATTTTTCTTTGGAACATGTATTGGATGAATTGAGAAGTTCAGGAATCTGAGATCTATTTGTTCTCAATGAAATATTGAGATTATAAATATTTAAATTGTTATACATATTCTTTAATAAATTCAAATTCAACTTAGCCTACCTTCTCGTTCATGTTATTAATATCTCCAACAGCCATGTGGCTGTTTTGTGATGACTAGACTGCTTTTACTGGATTTGACCATGGGGAGCCTCTGTCTCTCCCTATCACTATCTCCTTCTTTTCCTTTTATTTTGAACCAAGAATACTCATTTTATCTGTGTCTGCACATATATTTCTTACCATACCAATCTTTCTTGTTCAAGTGTTCTTTGTGATCAGGACCAAGCATGACCCCTTTTTTCCTTCAATTGTTAATATATGGTTCATTTTGTTTAATGTATTGTTTCTCAAATTGCTTAGCTAGAACTAGAAGTGCCAAAAAATGAAAGGAAATACTCAAATGACCCAACTCTCTGAAAATGATCTGAAGCAATAGGTAAAAAGATGCTACAAGTAAATTCAACTCAAATGCAGCAGCAAAATAGGGGATATCAGGTTCAGTTCACTTAGATTTTTTTTTTCTTTTGTTCATTTGGATTAGGTTGATGGAGGAGCCAGCTGCATATGGAAAGTTTGGGCTTGCTAATCTTTTGGAACTAAGAGAAGAATGCTTGAGGGAGTTCCATTTTTCTGATGCCTATAGAAGCATAAAACAGCGGTGGGTATTTATGGAAAGATAACTTACTACATATTCTGATTCCTGTATATATTCATATGTAGATAAGTTTTTTGCAATCTAATTTCTCCTTTCGTTCTCCATGTACAAACAGGGAAAATGAGGCATCTCTTGCTGTTTTACCTGATCTGCTTATGGAACTTGATAGTATGAATGAAGTAAGTGTGATGTCCTTGTACTTGCATGATGCCTCTGTCCCGAAGTAAATCTCTTTTTTACTTGGTATAAAAATTTAAGAAGAGTTTTTTACTGATAGTTACCACAATCCTTATTGAGAATAATGTAATTAGTGGTGGTACCTCATATGTTAGCTGGGATATATATTCCTTAAACTTATGTTTCAACCTTTAAATGAAACATATGTTTAATTTAGGAATGTTGACTTCTTGACATTCAAAAATAGAGATAGGACATTTCATTTTAAGAGGTGGGAATCATAATAATATAATTGATTCTAATGATTATTATGATAAAATAATTGCTGTTTTACAACTGATAGAAACCTCTCTGGTATCCCCAATCTTTGGATTACACAATTATATACACTCTTCCTCCTCAAACTATTCTTTTTTTTTTTTTGGGGGGGGGGGGGGGGTGTGATTCTTTTACATTTTATTAGGCAACAAGATACTGATATATGAAGCCCATGGATCTTGGTGTGTGACAATAATCAACATCCATGATATGAGGACCTCTGTAATGATAAATATGATTGTTCATTTTGTTCCTCTTGAACGTATTGTGGATGTGATTACTGTACCATAAGTCTCTCATCTTCTGTAGAAATCAAATACTATTATCCTTTGAGACGCCATATTATTTAAAGTGGATGTTATTCTTCTGCAAGCTTTGTTTAATGTTGTGGTATTGTAGTATTTGGCTATCTATCTGCAGTGTCATTTTAATAGTCCGAACATTCTTTTCATTGCAGGAAGCAAGACTGCTGACACTTATTGAAGGTGTTCTTGCTGCAAACATCTTTGACTGGGGGTCTCGTGCTTGTGTTGATCTTTATCATAAGGGAACAATCATTGAAATATACAGGATGAGTCGCAACAAGATGCAAAGACCTTGGAGGGCAAGTTTTGAAGCTTTTTATATGGAATAGCTGTGAAATGACTTCACGATTTAATACTAACAAAAGATTTGTTAGGATAGACTAAATAATTTGCCTTTTAGAGAATAGCTCCTTACATGAGGTTGCAGACTGTAACAGATTTTCACTATTGCAGGTCGATGATTTTGATACTTTTAAGGAGAGAATTCTGGGCCCAGGAGACAAGAGGCTTCATCCATATAAAAGAGCATTGCTTTTTGTGGACAATTCTGGTGCTGACATTGTCTTGGGGATGCTTCCTTTAGCTCGGGAGCTTCTCCGACGTGGAACTGAAGTAAGAGTTCTCTGTGTCTTACCTAGTATATGACAGGCAAAGCTGCCAGGGCCTCTTATTTTCTTCTAGGTTACAGGAAGGGGGAACTGTGATAGAAGTGAACATTGTTTGCTTTTTTAATACCAGAGAGACAAACACTAACGATGTGGAAAAAAAATGACAGAAGAAGAAGAAGAAACTGCAAGAGTCCCAACTCTATCTTCTTTTGCTATTCTTCCAACTCAAATAAAATCTATTTGGAAGTTTATACATCCTCCACTCACAGACACATAGTGGTTCTTGATGTCCTCTTCGTTATATTTCTTTTTGTATATTTTAATGTCTTGACTCGAGTAATCTTCTGAATGGTCATCTGCTTTACTGATCCATTTTTAACAGCTGTTAATTGATAATATTATGCAGGTCGTGCTAGTTGCTAATTCCCTTCCTGCTATAAATGATGTTACTGCAATGGAGGTGCCAGATATTGTGGCAGAGGCTGCCAAGGTTTGCTCAACTGCACTTGCCACTTGCACAAGAATTCCCATCATACATTTATGTTCTAAATCTCTGAGCACTCAGCTTCATTAACTAGATTGGGCAAACATATAAATTTTACTATTTTCTCTCAGTAAATGGGAAGACAGAAAGGGAAGAGTGGATAGATATTTGACAGCTAACATACTTTTCCTCTACTTCTTTTTCCAATCATCTTTCAGTTTACTGCCCATGGTGTACTATAATATATACACCCTCTCTCCTTCTGAGATTTTGGTTTTTGAAAAACCTACAATATACACATTGAACATTGAAAACCTTTTTGTGTCCTATCTTAGTCCTTTTACCGTGCATGGTAACTGGAATTGCATTTATATCACTTCTACCTTAGAAATAAAAATTACTTCATTGAAGTCCAGTACACATGAGAATTACTTTCTACCAGTCGTAAGCAATAGTAAAATTATCACCTGTTTCAGAATACCTGACATTCAAATGCTCAGTTAGGTACTTCTGCACTGCCTACCTCATGCAATGTATACTACCACCTATATGTTGCTAAACAAAGTTTTCTATTAGATTCTTTTCTAGGATAGCTTACTACTTTTTATTATTTTTACATGATTTTGATGTTATCACTTGTCTACAGCATTGTGACATTCTTCGAAGGGCTGCTGAAGCAGGAGGCCTTCTTGTTGATGCGATGATTAACACCCAAGATGATTCTAGGAATAATTCATTTTCAGTTCCTTTGATGGTGGTTGAAAATGGATGCGGAAGCCCATGCATAGACTTGAGACAGGTTAGCTCAGAGTTAGCTGCTGCCGCCAAAGAGGCTGATTTGGTATGATGGTTTCCCTTCCCAAGCTCTACAAAATACTTATCACCGGGTTATTGATTTAGGTTGAAAACGGGGGGGGGGGGGGGGGAAAGGTTGGTTAAAAAGAGTTTTCCATGGATGTACCTCTCAATGGTTGACGTGTTATTTCAAAGCTCTTCTTTCTTTTGTTCTAGTTCTTCCCTTATCTCACTCACCGTTTACTAAATATTGGTTTATTCAGATAATCTTGGAAGGCATGGGACGATCTTTGCATACAAACTTAAATGCACAGTTCAAATGCGATGCTCTAAAGGTAGGAGACTTGTTTTCTTGATATGATGCATTCAGTCTCATTCTATAGATTCGATTTAGTCATAAGTAGAAGATCATTGTGAGTTTCTTCATTCTACTTATGATATTCCTAGCAATTTCTTTTACAAGTGATTTTGATGTTGATTGTGAGTGTTGTTAAACCCATATACATGTTTTGGACATTCACTTGTTAGCTTGAAGTTTGACAGTTACACTCTTTTTTTTCTTTTTTTTTTTCATTTACAATTTGATCTGCAGTTGGCTATGGTGAAGAATCAGAGGTTAGCAGAAAAATTGGTCAAGGGGAAAATATATGATTGTGTCTGTAGATTCGAACCATCAAACTAAATGAAAAGATGGACTTTCTTTTCTTCTGGATGATGCCCGCCAGAGCTCCATATAATTGACCAATAATAGTTCAAGAAAAGCCAATATGATGAATGGTGGAACTTCATATCTTGCAAGCCCACATTTTAAATTAATATATGTATTTTGCCGACAGATATTGTACAGAAATATTTTCTTGATTGTAATTGCAGCTCTTGAAACTCCTGATTATTAAAATGTTTATTAATAATCAAAGTTGGTTAAGCACTTAATAACAAAAGGGATTTTTATTTTATCGTCTTGGGGAGCGTTGAAGTCATTAGCAAGTGTGATATGGACATGAATTCTTGCTGGTTAAGTTTCAGGTGTCTGAGCAAGTTTGGCTCAAATTCCCATAATTAACAATAATAATAATAATAGTGTGATAAAGGCACGGAGGCTGCCAAAAACATATTCCTTTGTGGATTTAGTGACTGTTTAGTCTATCTTAAAATTAATTTTTCATCTATTGTAAGTAAAAGTTAAGTTAAATAAGAAATAAAAAAGGTTATTAAAGATATAAAATTTCTTTACAAAGAAATGTGTAAAAAAATAAAGTAGAATACGGGAGTTTCATTCTTAAAAAAAAAAAAAAAAACAAGCTTGTAAAATACATTTTCTTTTAAAATAAATTTTTAAATAATATTCATCTTTTTATTATAATCTATTTTTTAAAAAGAATCAAAATTTCAATTTTTAGAAACTTAAAAAATTAGGTAAAGGGACTTAATATTTTGGGATGATGAATGGAAAGTTTGGAAATTACTGGAAATTTAAATTATAAATATATTAATGGAGTTGCCAATCATAACACGGAGGGCGTTTGGTCTAGTGGTATGATTCTCGCTTTGGGTGCGAGAGGTCCCGAGTTCGATTCTCGGAACGCCCCTTTTAGATTTCCTTTTATTTTTGAAAAACCAAAAGAAAATGTCTGGTGAGCGGAAAAGGAATTAATGTTCAGACATCACCAAGACTTTTGGAGAGGCCCACTTTTTCTTATCATTACCCACACCCGATGCTCCGTACGTTGTTATAAATTAAAATTAAATTAAATAATAGTGAAAGATGAGACGTCATACGTCACTTTACTCAGTCAAAAATATCTTACCTTATCGGCATATATCTAATTATAGGAAATGTGTCGAATATTTATATACTTTTAAAAAAAAAATTAAATTACAAATGAATTATTATTCTTATTGAGACAACTTCAGCAATATCAATAATAAAGTAAATAATTTAATCTGAGTATTAACTTTTAGAAAGTAATTAAGGGAGTAACTTTGGACTATTTTCTTAATTTAATTACTCTTAATTTTTTAGTGATTTATAATTTCTAGATTTTTTTTTCCACTTGAAAATATAATCACTTAAAATATAAACCTATTGAAATTGATAATTTCATTTATTTTATATAGTATTCTCTTTTAAAATATTATTTCTTGAACAGAATATTGAGAGTGAATAATGAAAAAATATTTTTAAAACAATAAACTATTGCATTATTAAAATTTCAAGGAAAGGATATTATAAGTATTTTGATATGAAATTTTAGCTCTCTATTATTTTCCAAAAAGATATTTTTTTTCTTCGGTTGTCCAAATTCCACTAAGAAATTCACTTTATTTTTTTCCAATGGGCTGGGATAAGGTCCTAAGGACAAGGAGCATCTTAAGCCACCTAATGAAACATTCGACATTTGGATTAAACAAAGAAAAAGCAAAAAGCCTATGAAAAAAAATGTTCCGCTTCAAATTGGCAGTGTAACTCTCTACTGGTAGAGGGCACGGTTTGGCAGCTTTCACATAAATTTTCAGCCCAACTCAACCACAGGACCTGTAATAGGGAGAGTACCCTTAACTGGCTGGCTTCACCTTCATCTTCTGGGTTCAAAGATTCTCTTTTCTTTTCTTTTTTTTCCCCAGAAAATTCCATCACTTTAGTAGATCACTGTTCTACAACCCGAGATCTTTGTATTGATTCTGAGTTTTCATGTATTTGGGTGGAGCTTGTTGGGAGTTGTTCATTCAGGTACCTGCATTTGCCTTGTTTCTTCAATTTTTGAAATTATTTTGTTGCTTCATTTATTTTACTGTCAGTGCAATTCTTTGGTTGTGTTTTGGAAGTTTTCAGTCTTCTCCTCAAAATTCAGTTCTTGAGTTTTTGTTTTGTTAGAATGTTTTCCTTTTCTTTTCTTGGATATTAACATGAAGATGAAGCACAGAGAAACGTGTTTGAATTTTTTTTTCTTTTCTTTTTTTTTTTTTTCTGTTTTTTTGATCAGTGAAAGTGATGGATGATTGGTTAGTTGGTCTTGAAAAAGTTGGGACCTTTTCTTGAAATGGACGATCCAAGGTACTCAAAAACCCTAGAGGAGGGTTCTGTGGAGTCAAAGTGGGTTCGTGGTCAAACCTGTGAAGAGGCATCTGTTCTGTCTGAATTTAGTAAAACGCGTGATGGATCACTCTTGAGTTTGGATAAGAATGGAAGTGGAAATAATGATCAGATTTTTACAAGCACTAGAACTGTTGAAATAAACAATGGGGAAGAGACTAGAATAGCTAATACTGGGGAAAATGTCATTGAGGTCCTTGAGAATAACAGAGAATCTTTTACTGATGAGGGTGTTACTGAAGAGGATGAAGCCAGGAGCTCCTTGGGATCTGATATTGAAATGGAACTCTTAGTCAAATGTAACAAGGGGGTAAATAATGGGGATGACTCAGAAATTAACGTGGCTCTGGCAGTTATTGAGAATGAGGAAATTGGGGTTGGAATGCATGATGCTACAGAAGAGGCTTTGGAGAAAATTGATGATGCAACACAAGTACATGGGTCTGATTCTCCCAGGAAGATTGATGGTATTTCTCTTTTTGTTGAGGTTTTTGGTTCATTGGATGGCATTTGTCAAGTGGAAGATGAGCAGTTCAGCAATGAGAATATGTCAAGAGAGGGTGATTTTAGCGAGAAGACGACATGTGAAAGAGATGAAACAGTTTCATCTCATAATTGTGGAGATACTAGTGAAGGGGTTTCACTGACTCCTGACTTCATGCTTTCTGATGCAGCAGAAGAGGTAAATGGACAGGAGGAGGATGCAGAAGCTGTAAATGTCGGAAATCAAGAGGCCAATTTTGTTGTGGGTGACGTGGTATGGATTAAAACCAAGACTCATTTGTGGTGGCCTGGTGTTGTAAGCGATCCTTCAAATGCAACAAAAGATGCTGGGTCTAAGAAAAAGGACAGCTTACTAGTTAAATATTTTGGTAATGCCAATTTTGTTTGGTGTTTCGCATCCCATTTGAAGCCTTTTATTCAGAGCTTTGATGAGATGGTCCGACAAAATAGTTCGAGAAGTTTCTGTGGTGCTGTGGAAAGGGCTGTCAATGAGATTGGTCGCTGTGTAAAGGAAGAGATGACTTGTTCTTGTTTCTCAAAAGGAAGTGGTGTTGAGGCTTCTGTAAATGCTATCAATTGGAATTCTGTTTCAAAACGAAAGATTAGTGATTTTTGTGCTTTTTCAGTATCTCAATTTGAGCCTGCTTTTTTTCTTAAACATATCAAGGATCTTGCAAAAGATGGTTCTCTGCCTGGTAAGATTAACTTAATTGTCACCCAAAATCGCCTGTCAGCCTTTTATCATTCTCTTGGGCATTGCCAATTGCCTTTGCATCAGCTCAGGCCAACTGATGTCAAGAATAGCACTCAACCTGGGTCAACACCACTAAAGGAGTACAAAAACCGCTCTGGGGTTTTGAGAGACAATTGCAACGCTTTGGAGAAGTGTGACAGCAAAGTTGATAAAACTCGAGCTATATCATGCACTGTGACATCCAATTTGATGAGGGAAAAGGATAATTTCCGTGGAAAAGTTGAGATCTTCACTGGTTGTAACACGACTTCATCTGAGATTGAGCATTCCCAAAATGTAAACTCTCCAGCAGCTATAAATGGCAATCGAGTGAGTGTGCAAATTGGAAAGGGCAGAATCAAAGGAAGATCTGAGAAAGGTAACCGGTCAAGAGAAAGGAAGAAAAGCAAATATTTGTCATATCCATACATAGACCCCAGTAAGGACAAACCAACTTCATGTCAGACTGAAACAGAAGATCCCAAGAAAGCTTCTGAACCAGGAACAGAAAATAGCAACAGGAATTTTCTGAAAATGGGGCAAAGGAAATCAAGTTGTGGGGTTGATGCAGTTTGTAAACCCGAGGATGTAAATTCATCTTCAGCTGAAATGCTATCTGAACTCCATCTGACAGCTCTTAATTGTTCATATGTTAGGGAGAAAAAATTTTCTGCTTCAGTCAAGAGATTCTTTTCTTGTTTCCGGAGATTTGCTTTCTTAAACCATGAGATATCTGCTAACAAGGATATTGATGATAGTCCAGAGCTTAGTAACAAGGATAACTCTTCCCGGAAGTTACCTGAAACTCAATCTCAGATAGATGAGACAAATAAGCCTTCAGAGGATACAGAGGAGCATCCTTCCTCCAATGGCAAGGCAAAGAAGAGAAAAAGAAAGAAGGAAGCTCTAACTTCAGAAAGCACAGTATCTCCTCACACAATTATGGATTTTACAAATGGATCATTGATATATGAATTTCAGCAATTGGGCACTGATGCAACCCAGAGTGAAGTTTCCAGGAAGAGAAAAATGACCGGAGCTGTTTCGGGCATTGAAGCAACAGTTCAATTACCAGATATAGATGCAAACAGCACCAATTCATCAAGTCAGGGATTGCAGGTCTTAGGAAATAGTGCATATCCAGTAAAACGTGGTCGGAAGATGAGAAAACTGAACGATAGTCCTACCGAAAATGGTCTTGGCTTGTTAGATTTGCATGGAAAGTGTGTGAAATTTGTGCAGTTGTTAAAAGATGTGCAGAAGGTGGGTCCTAATGTGCAGTTGTTGAAAGATGTGCAAGCTGGAAGTCCTAAATTCTTCCCAAGCATTCCTCAGCAAAATAATATGGTGGCTGAAACTGAGCTTCCGTCAAAAACAGTGTTTAGACAACAAGAAGCCAGTGCCAATCATGTTGAGTCTGGCTCACCCGTGCAGAATTTGCACCAAATGCATGGATTGAATCCTGAAGCCAGCTCCACCATACCTGATTTAAATGGGAATGTTGGTGAGTCTGGCTCATCATTAAATAATGCTACTAATATGAATTCTGTTTTGAATAACAACAAACCACGGCGAAGAAGGAGGAGAAAATCTGCTGCTGCAGAACCAGATAAGGTAAAGAACAATGTAGAACTTTCAGGGGCAATTCTGTTGTATTTCGCTTCTGGTGTTCCTTTGCCTTCTGTAGCATCACTTCTTACAACATTTGGTGGATATGGAGCCCTAAAGGAATCAGAAACGCGACATCTAGATGGTTCAACTGCCCAAGTTTTTTTTGTGCAGAGTTCCGATGCCTTGCGAGCTTTCCGGGGTCTACAAGAGAGTAATCCTTTTGGACCAGGACTTGCAAATTGCCGCTTGGTTTACCACTCTGCTCCCCGCAATTCCTCCATACCAGATTTGAATGGAAATATTGCTGAATCTGGCTCAGCAGGAAATAATGTGACAGATATGAACTCTGTTCCAAAGAAAGATAATCCAAGGCGTAGGAGGCGGAGGAATAAAGTGCAGAACAATGACGAAATTTCAGGGGCGATCATGTTGAATTTCACTTCTGGTGTTGCGGTGCCTTCAGTAGAATCACTTCTTACAACATTTGCAGGATATGGGACACTTAAAGGATCAGAAACACGATTTCTAAATGATTCAACTGCCCAAGTTGTTTTTGCTCGCACTTCTGATGCCCTGGTAGCATTCGGACGCTTGCAAGAAAGCCACCCTTTTGGAGCGGCACTTGCAGGTTACCGATTCATGTACCTATCAGCTCCACCCGCTCCCAAACCAACTAATAACTTGCAGAAGCCTCAAACATGTTCACCCATGAATGGGAGCAAAACTTCAGCAATCCCTCCTGGTTTAAATCTAAACAGTGGCGATCCACCTAATCTTTTGACCATAAAACAGAATCTTGAGATAATGAAATCAGTGTTGGAGAAAGCAGGTAACAATCTTTCATCTGAGATGAGAGCCAAATTAGAAAGCGAGATCAAAGGCCTGATGCAAAAGGTTAACTCTACTGTTGGTTCTGTCTCCTCCTCTTAGTTCTATTTAGCCCTGATTTTTTTTTTCCCTCCATCCAGCTTTTATATTGTTGGGTATTTGATCTTAGTAACCATGTAGAACATCTGGTGGAGGCTTAGTTTCTGTTGCCCCATTTCTCCTATGGTTGTTGTTATACTTTATTTGTTTCCTCAGAACACAGCTTCTGAGGTTACATCATTTTACTCATAAATCTGCATGACAATATGGGGTTTTCTTTGTCTCTGTGGACTTACTATGGCCATACCAGTTCTTGCTTAGATGATCGTTATGATGTTCCATTCTAGAATTATACCTTCCCCTAATTTTGAAATTCCATAGGACTGAATCCTGTGCTCATCAGACCAGTGGGAAGCTTCTCCTCACCCTTACAAGGAACAAGCATTCGTCGTTGCGGTATATGAGACAAGAATTTTTTCTGAGAATTTATCAAGATCAGATTTTGAGCAAATTTGTGGTTGGATCTTTCATTTGAATTTGTTCTAAAGGTAGCAACAGGAGATCTTCTCCATTTTTTGAGTATTTTCAAAATCTTCTTTTTCCAGCTCTCTCAAAAGTTTTCTATTCAAACATCTCTATACCTCTCCTCTTTTAATCTTCACTATCGACCTGATAAGAATTGAGTAGCCTGAATTAAGAAGAGTTGCAGCAGTTGTCAAATTGGTCAGAAGCAACAAAAGTTCACTTTTTTAGGTCCAAAGAATCTCAAGTTCAACTGTGATGATGACTCAATTTCGGAGATCAAAATCTCTTATGAAGTGTAAAAATTGAATTTGAGTCTTTAAATCATACCAATAGTATTCTTTTTTTTTTTTTTACTGTAATTATTATAATTGGATTCGAGTGTGCTTATATACGTCTAAACCAAACTTTAATTGATGCATCTAACCTTTCAACAACGATGAGTATTTTAATATAAATATATATATATATATATGTAATATTTTATTTGAAATGTTATATATTTGCTTATTTTATATATATTATATTTAATATATTTTTTATTTCTTAAAGTTTTTTAAAAAATATATATATAGTTTAGGTCCCATGAACAAGGCAAAATGAGTTCAAGCTCATTTCAAACAAGTCCAAACAAGCCTAAATCTGAGATTTTTTTTTCTTTTGTAGTAATTGATTTATTTTAAACTTTTTATATATTTCACGTGTTTGAATTTGAATATTCAATTTCAGATAACTCAACCTCGTAAAAAAATTTAAATTAGTCAATTTCAATATTGATAAATTTGAGTTCC
>JAWZTD010000002.1:5135753-5149970 GCA_035221335.1 Echites panduratus | reverse complement strand
GTTTTCATGATTTAGTAAATGGGATGACAAAGAATGTTATTTGCATATTGTGTGCATTCTTTGGCTGTTAAAAGATTGTCTTTCTATCTACTGAGCTGCTTTGTCTAGTAGAACTTTGGTCAATCACTTGTTCTAAAAAGGTCCATGAAACCTACTTCTTACTCTTTATAAAGAGTAGAGATTTTCTTTTGCCATTTGGGGATCTAATTGTTCCAATAGTTTCTATTGTTCCTTATCTTGTTTTAATGACCTTCAGCATGAAGTTATTTCGCATCCCGACTGAAGCAGGCTACTGGGTCTTGAAATCAATCTGTCCCTTCCACTTATCATCCTACAATTATAATATTATCATTGTGTTTTCTTGAAAGGACTGCTCAGGTTGTCCTCTTTTCAATCTGCTAATGAAGTACAGTGCTTTCAAAAGTTTGGCTTACCTTTGATAAGTCGTCTGCTCTTTTTTATCCATGCAATAGGCACCTTTTCTTTTCTGTGATGAGTCAGTCATTTATGATTTTAGGTTCAAGTTTCACCTCTTATGCTTATCACAGGACAGTTAGACCTTGTCCTTAGAATTTGACTGTTGGTGCCATGTAATCCACTACAGTTTATGATATCACGTAGTCAATTCAAGTAGCCATCAGCTGTGTTTCCTTTCCCATTTCAGTGAATAAACTACTATTGTTCATTGCTGTGCATTAATTGTGGTAATATGGGAATAACAGGATATACATTGGTATGAATTACTTGTGTGAGCAAACACGCAAGGAAATGATTTGTAATTAGAGGAGATTGTTTCAATTATTTGCTTGGTATTGCTATATTTTAAGTATAAGATTATTATAGTTGATTGAATATGTAGTTTTTAATGTTTTTTCTGAATTAAAAATGTTTTTTGTTTTTATTTTAGTGCTATATGTCTCTTTTAGTTTGGAATTTAGCCTAATATGATTGCTGTTCATTAATAATTTCCAGAGCTGTTACGTACTTCATTGCTTGCTATTTTTCAAGGAGAGCATCTCAAGTAAGTTTCCCTAGGCAAGTCCTGTAATGGTTGTCTACCTTCAAGGAAATGAAAGTAAACCACAAAGCTTGCCAATGTTCTATCTTTTGAATTTATACATCAAGATCATTTGTGTTTTAATCACTGAAAATAATTGGAGACCATGAGCATTAGCACATTTACCATCACCCTCACACTTATGCAAATTGTCTGTTTTGAATCA
The DNA here is from genome assembly GCA_035221335.1 of Echites panduratus. Taxonomy (NCBI): domain Eukaryota; kingdom Viridiplantae; phylum Streptophyta; class Magnoliopsida; order Gentianales; family Apocynaceae; genus Echites; species Echites panduratus. The sequence goes on along the minus strand of JAWZTD010000002.1, from coordinate 5,148,747 downwards.
GCTGTGTATTTGAGAAATTTATCAGCATAAAAGATATCATGAACATTCTAACTCCCAGAGCCAAGAATTTCCTTGAGAATTCAACAAGTAATGAGCATGGGAGGTGGTATGATTAATTTGATTAAGTATAAAGACATGATAAGATAAAAAAAAAAATGCTGGCTTATAGATTGCATATTGAGTTTTTGTCAAATGTTTTCAAATGGGTTTGCTGGAGGGATGGTTGTCTTTGACTTTTTTTGGTTATCCTATTCAAATTCCAAGTGTGTCAAACAGTCTATGTTACATTTTGTTTAATGTTTTGATTTTTTGGTTTTTCCCTTTCTATATCTTTTAATATTGCTTCTTCTAGAATGTGGGCATTACCCTTTTCCATATCTAATACCTATGGTTTCTGCAGGGTGATCTACGTGATGCTTTGCATCTTAGACAGAATCTCTTAAGATCTGTTTTGGCTCTACTTAACTGGAAGGTATGGTAGAAATTGCCAAAATCTTAGTACCTTCTTGGATAATGCTATGATGTGCCTACTAGGTTTTTCCTATCTTAATACCTCCTTTGGTCACTCTCCAATGGAAACATATTACATTTTTTAACTTGCAGTTATTCTGCTAATTTAGGCTTGACAATCAAATCAGATGAATTTATTTACTTTCAAACATATGCACACCCAAGATCACAAGTATACATGCACTCCCAAAATCACACGCATACATGAACACATGCTTGTACTTAAGTATTTGTTTTTATGTTGAAACACGATATCTTAATGGTATGAGTCTTGTTGCTTTAGACATGGGTCTCGGGATCAAAACTTGAGTAAACCTAATCTTTTCTCTCCTCTGTATTTTGTCTTCCCCCTCCCCCAACCCCTTCTAATCTCTTTTGTTTTTGAAAAAATAATATATTTTGTTTATTCATTGACAGTTTTCTTATCATCTACTTAATTGAGTAAATGGTCTCTTTGGTGATAATTTGGAGTCCTATTTAAGTTATTAGTGTTACTATACGTGTTTTTTAGGAATCCTTGATACTGAATGAGCAATTGGTGGTTTTGTTGCCCCTTACTGTTTATGCTCTCTGTTCTGGTTTGGCTCCGTTGCCTCTTCATGTTCCTGATACTGCAGAGAACTGGATAAAGGTATGTATTTGTATCATCATGTTTTCTGTAGTTATCAGATTCCTGGTGTACTGAATTATATCAACTTTGACCTAATAATGAATGTCTGCTTAATTAGGCAGAAGAATGTGACTGTCAAAGTCTGCACAAGTTTCTTGAACTCTCTGTGGAAATGCTAGCAAAAATTGATAACAAACCAGTATCATCTAAGGTGATTTTTTATTTTTTATGTTCTTTTTATTTTGTCTGAACAGTGCCTCCCTGGTGTTCTATTTGGTGTCTAAATTATCTACCTATGCTACTTTCTAGGTTATGCAGACTGAATGGTACCAAGGTGTGCATATCCCAAGGAAGTTAAGATATTTACTTCTTCATGAAGTGGAGAGTCATATACTTGAAGCTATAAAGGAGGGAGAGATTGAAAAGATGCTTCTTTCAGATATCTTCTTTTCTTGTGCTGTCTTATCTAATTTGATGCATTACTCATATTCAATAAGGTTTGTAATTTTCTAGTTATTATTTGATTTCTTCAGTTTTTCTGTTGACTTCTCTGTCATAGTTAGTAGTGATTAGTTACCTATGTCATCTTTATTGGTTGACTAAATACTTCTGATTAGTTACAATTAATTGCTCCATCCCAAAACAATAGCCCCATTTGCGACTTGCCCAAGGACTAGGAACATAATTAGGTTGTTTTAGTGAACAATGAAAAGACAAGTACCCTATGTTGGAACTTGAGAAATAAAAGAATGAGAAATGTACACCATTAAGGAATTAGAGTGTAATATGGATAAAAATATCAAGACGCCCCTGATTTCTTAATGAGACAAAATTTTCAAACAAACAATTTTCAAATGGAACTATTATTTGGAATGGAATACTATTAAATACATTATGGCAAGTTATTAATATCATTGTAGTAGAAGTTTTAAACCAGCTGTTTATTTGATTAATTTATTAATTCATGATTGAATATAATTTATTTTCTGTTTCATTGATTTTGCATCCATGCAGGAAATATTTATACCATTAAGAGAAAAGTTATTGATTCATCTGTTTTTGACATATTTATTATGTCACTCTAATTAGTTTCCTGCTTCTAACAGGATATCAGTGGTTGGTGTATTTTAGATATAATAATGTGTTGATCATAATGTTACCAATACTTAGTATTCTTTGATAAATTTCGTGATTTTGTGCAGTTTCAGGCTTAGAGAAGATTCCTCTATGTTCATCTCCAAATTGGGCTACTACATGATACAGTTAATTGATCAGGCTGCTGCTATCGTGGAAAAAGCTCACAGTGAATTCAATTTTTTTTGCTCGGGCTCTATATCTATTTTTAATAGCTTGATGTCTGTTGTCCCTTCTATTAAGAGTTTTGTTGGCTCCCCACTTTTTACCAAATGGGAAATGGAGAAGGGTGTAGATGGTGTACTCCACACTGCTATAACTCATTCTATTGAAAGGCTTCTAAAGGGCGTGGCTAAAATGTTTGATATTTGTTCTGATTATGGAAGTGATCATCCTTCAGGAGTAGATCTTTCTGATAGTAAAAGTTCTCGGGAGTCTTATCCTTCTGATGTTAGTAAAAATAAAATTGTAGATATGGAGTTAGATGCAAGTGGTGGTCCTAAAGATGTGGATATTTTGACTTTGGGGGGGGAAACTGCTAATGGATTTGCACTTTCATCAATAAATCTGCAGATGGACATTGTATCATTTATTTCGACTTTCTTCTCAGTCGTACCATCAATAACATGGGATATCTTATTCAAGCTTGTGGGGAAAGAAAGAAACCCTCGTGTATGTATGCATTATTTTATGTTCTTCCTTTTAAAGTTTATATCTGTGTTGGCTGTGAGATATGTTCTTTTGGTACATAAACATTGCTGATATAAATTTTTTGTGAATTTAGGTGCTGGAAGCTCTCTTGTTCAGTCTGTGTCAACATCCTGATTGGTCATCTGACAGGAGATGGTTTGACTTGGTATTCCGATCTCTTTATTGAGAATTTGATAATCTTATTGCTTGCCAAGTTCAATTGTTTTTCAGAAAATTTATGCATTTTAATTAACTTCCATTTCTCCAATTGTTTGTTATAGGTTACACTTTTAAATGAAGTTGTGGATATGCATGCAGACCTTAAACTCCAGTCACTTACTACGCTGGATGCCATAAGTGGTTTGGTAGAGAACTTGTTATTGTTGACAGGAACTGCGAAAAAAAAACATGAAACTTCATCCTCAAAGGATAGAGCATCTGAAGAGGTTAGTCTCTCACATATTTTATTTATTTTACTTAGGCCACACTGGTGGATTTTGGTTATCTGCATGAAAACTTTGTGCAGTGTTCTGTGCTTCCATGTTGATGCAGGACAAACTCACAAAAAGCTGTCCCACACATTAAACTTGAATTTGCTTGGATTTAATTGGGAATCTAGGCAGAAAATGGTGATTAAATTGCAGAAAAGTTATTTACTAGGAAAGAACATGGTTTTGAGAGTTTGCGATATTGCTGCCTTATTGAGATCAAGTATTCTCTTCCCTAGGCTGCTGGTAGAGAATACATAACCTCAATAAGGCAGCAATATCTCTATTTTCTGCCTTGATGGTGAGCATGGGGAAATAAGAAGCTATGTCATGCTTACTCAGTAATTGTGGCTTGGTATTTCACCTGATTTAGAAAGAGGAAACTGTTCATAGGCAACCCATGTCAAGCTCTAAAATGGCTCCTTTTGTCCTCTATCTTGCATCAGTGTATCTTGCTAGTGTGTTATGAATCAGAGACATTGGGGGCCAAAAACTGTTCAGGGAGAGCACTTTGCAACCCCTGTTTGTAAATGTTAAACATCTTTATGGATATTTGTTTATCTTGACCAACTACCCACTTTCATATCTGTATGGGACGTTCATTTTTGCCTGACCTTTTTGTCAGAGGCTTCAATAATATTTATTAGGCAGACCTCCACTATCTGCCAACCATATGGAGGCATGTCTGCTTGGTTGTTTTTTCGTTCTGAAATGAGGCACATGGGTTATGTTGACTGACAGGAAGTGGCTACTCTTGGAGATTTGGTTAGCAAAGTTGCTGAGAATAATCTTTTTGACTGGCAAGCTCGGTCTAAGCTTGTTGATTGCATTTGCAATTTTGTGCTCCTGAATCCTGAAATTGGTCAGGTGACTAGTTCTTCATTGCATTGAAAAGTTTGGAGTTGGAAACTTTCTACTTTTCTTCTTCAATTCGAGTTTTTCTTGATTTAGCCTGATTTAGGTAAACTTATTTTATGTAGTCAATGATTGGAAAACTACTTATGATGCTTCGAGATCCTGATTATCGAGTCCGGCTAACCGTCGCACGAAGAATTGGTGTCCTTTTCCAAACATGGGATGGTCACCATGAACTGTTGCAAGATATCTGGTAGGTTGTGGGTGGCTACTCTGGAGATTCATTGCCTCGTTGGATAACACATTTTAGCGTCTTTATCTTGTGGCGTATTGACAGTTTTACAAGAATTTGTATTAGTCATCAATATATCAAACTCATTTTCTGCTTATTAATTTGCATCTTGTTACACCTTACTTTACTGATGACCCCTTTTGTTTTTCTGGAGCTTTTAGTCGGCACAATAATCATTTTCTTGTTAAACAATGAATCAAAAAGGCTGACAAAGATCTAAATAATCACAGCCTGTGGTTAGTCAATAGGCTTGTGAAATAATTTCTCTGTCATTATTTATAAATCCATTGCAGCCATTTTGTCAAAATTAAGGTAATAATTTTCTTTTTCTTAAAATGTTCCTATTTATGATTTGAATCAAACTAACAATAGTGACTAGAGGAGAGAGATAATATGATAAAAAATCAGTAAAATATCAAATAAATTATCAATAATGACTTGTATTTAATGACAAGGAAAATGTGACTTATAAATAGTAATGGAGGGAGTATCACAAATAAATTTTAGATGTCAACCAGAAAATAAAAAATCATCTCTTTTGGGTGTATTTGCTTGAACAATGTGTAAATGGCCTGTAATTCTACGTATAATTTGTCCTTGTGATCTGCATGATAATTTTACATTTTTGGCATTTTTCAGGAGCTTTTCAGTTCAAGCTCCAATTTTCTATTCTTTTTTTTTTAAAAAATTTAAATATAAAATGCCCAAGTGTCCCCTTTTAGTTCCTTTTACTCTCTTGAGTTACAGAAGTGCTTCTTTTTTCCTCATCTCTTATTTCAAAATCTTATGCCAGCTCCAGTTTTGTTGTAAAATTGGTGGTGTTCTCAAAAGAAAAAGTTGTTACAGCCAATGAAGTTTTATCTTCTGGCCCTCGGGCTCGACCATCATTGGAGACTGCAATAATAACTCTAATGCATCTTGCATTAGAGAGTGAAAAGATAGAGTTACAGGTATTCTTTTGCATCAACGTTCTTTGTGTGTGCTTTTTCTGTGGTGGGCATGGTGGAGGAACTCTTTTACAAACGAGAAGTTTAAATGCTTGTATTTGCTTTTATTTTCTCCTTTTCCCCTTTACTTGATGTTTATATCATGTATTACAGGCTGTTTTTATGATATGTGCTGTTGCTGCTATCGATCCTTGTCAGAGGTAGAAGAAATTTTCACAGTTTGATGTACACTATGTTTGATTTTCTCAGATTATTATAAACTCCAAATCTTTTATTTTAGGGAACTTGTCAGTGTGATTCTTGATAATTTGTCCAGAGAATTACAGTACAGTAGCAGGGGCAAGGTGATTAAAGGTCTTTGTATTATCTTTGTTGTAATATTTTTATCAAATTTCCTGATGACAAATATATTTGGTCTTTCTGATTTTGTACAGTACATGGATGAACTTATTGGGCCAATTATTTTCTGTTGGGTTGCTTGCGGGGTAAATTTAGTTGCTCTTGTTGAGGTAATGCTTTATGCCTTTTTTGCGTATGACTAATCTACTTTCTTTTGCCTTCTGAAAAGGGTAACATTCTTTTGTTGTTGTTTTAATTTGAAATTGAGCTAATAAGATCAGTTTATCTTTGACCCTGCAGACAAGGGAACTCTTTGTTGCAAATATGGAACCATGTAATTTCATGCAGTACTGTTGCCATTGGCTTCTTCCAGCTCTAATCCTGAATGAGGACTTCTCCAATTTGAATTGGGTGGCTCAAGTAGGGTCCTTTTAACTGGTTTTTCCCTTTTCCACAAAAGCAAACAACCTTAATCTATATCATTTTTCCCTTTTTAACTGGTTTAATGGCTTTATGCACACCTAATGGTCAAAACGATTGTGTTTCAGGGGTTTTGTCTCTTACATATTAGATTTTAACACAGAGGAAATAGTTCACATCTCTTTCCTTGTTTCTAGGGGAATGCTAATTGTAATTCTTGATTTTCTTCATCTCTGTTCTGCAAGCAAGATGCAGTTATTTATTCACATATCCTTCCTTTTCAGGTTTCTTCTCAGCCTCCTGCGATTTTGGTCAAGAGTCACTTTGTCCATATCTTTTCAGTTTGCATGGCTCTTCACTGCAGTAAAAAGGCCGGGTGGCAAAAGGGATTAGCAGCCCTAGAAGGTTCAGTTCTGAGCATTGCAGAAATATCGGAGAATGAAAGAGACAAGCTTATCAAAAAACACATGGTATGCATTCTCCTACTCGCTTATTCTGAAGGAATAGCTAAACAGGTGTCATTGTGGTCTCTCATTGTTGACTCTAATGTGTTCCATTTGATTATATGTTACCCTAGTGAATCAAATATTGTTTGTTTCTTTTCTTTATTTGTCTAATATCCAGGACAAAATGTTTTCTACCTCTTATTACCCTACTTTACCATGTTCAGCTAACAGCTCTTTTGTGTATAACTTATGCTTCTCTTTTTCAGTAGTTTTTAAGATGAGATGATAATTTCAAATGGTAACAGACTGTAAAGATTCTATGTTCAAATCCTACTGCTACCAATTATCATTTTTTTTAAAATAAAAATTCTTTAAGTATGCATTCGTAGGACCTATAGAAAAATGTGCTTTAGTCCAGCACGTCAGGGAGCATATTAAGTTTGTAATTTGCAATTTTCTCTATCCATCAGCCATAATAAGATTTTAGATCAGGTTGCAAATTTCATTCTAGAGACAAGAATATTCTTCCAATTATGAGGACATTTTTTTGTCCATTTTATTGGTAAAACCAGTCCTCATTCTGGAAAAGAAAAAAAAAGTGAAATTTACCATCAATGATGTTTGGCAGTTGTTTATTGGGATATTGAATTTGTATTTAATTGTTCATTTTATTTTAGAATGAATTTTCTGCATTTGAAACTTCTTTTTTTGTTTTATAGTGCTTTAACATAAACTTCAAAGTCTTTGCCATATTGGTCCTCTAGAATAAAGTCTCAAAATTCACAATATGGGACCAAAAAGAAACCTTGTGTTTTCATTTTCTATAATCATTTCAGGAAAAATTGTTTCTTTGCTTGTTGAGAGTTACTATAAATTAGTTTTACATGTTCTGCGTGATTGAAATTGTTGCATTTTATTATTTTCATCACGTTTTTAGAGTTAATACTTTTCTTTTCTTTGTTTCCTTATAACCATTGCTTTTTGATGATATGTTATGTGACATTTGTTATGGAAAACCTATTAGATCTTGCATTAAAAAGTTTCCTTCTTCCATCTTAGGAGGTGGTTCTACTTAAAATTTGTTTTGATCTTTCTATTCATGTCATTGTTACTGCAGATCTGTTTGATCTTTTGCTCATGTCGTTGGTGCTGCAGGTCTCTATTGTCAACCATCTTTTCTCTCTTGCTGCTACTTCTGCTGATCTTTCACTTCCATTATTTTCAAGAGATACAATTAAGCATGCTATTCAAACTGTTATTGATGGTTTCCTGGAAATTTCTAGGTACTTTTTTCCAGTTCTTTGAACATATTTGAATGTGTTGTCTTCTTATATTTTGGTGAGTTTTACTGTAATTTCCTTCAGGGAGGAGAATCCTGGAAGCACTGGCCTTGTTGACAAGATTAACATTTTCCGACCTGATAGAGTTTTTATGGTATACTTCTGTCTTTGAACTAGTAGGCTTGGTATAACAGGCAATTTATTCAATATTGATCTGTGGTTTTCAACTCAATTTTTTCATGCAGTTCATAGTTGAGATGCATTACAAAATTGATGCAGCAGCTAATCACAGGCACAAATGTAATAGATTAGCTGGTATTGAGGTGCTCATTGATTTGCTAGAGCGTAGAGCTGGAGTTTCTAGCACTTATAAGTAAGTTTCAGTATTCTATGCACTAAAGTTCACTTGGACGTTGAAGAGTGATAGATTTTATTTTTCCAGCATTTTTATCAACTTCTGTTTTAATTCTCTCTCTCTCATCTTAAAAGAATAATCATTCTCTAAAAATTCCCTCCAACTCAAATTTAAAATTCTAACATACGGGCCCTGCACAACACATTTAAATGTATATTCTTAAATATTTTTAATTTAACTTTTTGCATATTTTCTGCTTAGGTGCTATATTTTATCCAGCATGTGGGAACCACCCTCCAAATGTCAAATCATACCTCCAACTCAAAAGACAATAAATCTTGTCCCAATGCCTTTTTATATTTGTTCTCAACAAAACTTAAAATTTAAAATCTTTTCCAACCTTAGTCTTTTGTCATTTGTCATCTTTGAAATTTTAGAAGATCTTGTACAGTTTAAATAGTCCTGAAGCACCAGTATCTGTCTGAGATTCTGAATGAGAATTGTATTGTCTAAACCTCTACTGACTTTTGTCATTTGTCATCTTTGAAATTTTAGAAGATCGTGTACAGTTTAAATAGCCCTGAAGCACCAGTATCTGTCTGAGATTCTGAATGAAAATTGTATTGTAAGTTGCCTTCATGGGATGATAAAATACTATGTTAAAAAGAAATCGATGCAAAATATCTTCTGATTTAAGGGATTTTGGGTCGGAATTATATGTGCTATTATAGTCTCAGATATTTAGGGGGGATAGTATAGGAGAGAAGAGACAGAAGTATGTTTTTTCTCGATCCTCCAATTTCTTGTTGTATGTTGTGAGTGTTATTCAATTACCTCTGATCATATTTGACCTGAAAACCAGCTATCATCATTAACCACAGCAGAGTGCAATCAACATCTGGTAATATAAATTATATGAAAGTTTAAAATTGTCAAATTTGTTGTGAGTATATTATACATATAAGGAACTGGCATCCTGGAAGTCAAAACCAAAATGAAGTTTGTCTTTCGGCCATGCTGCATCATCTTTCTCTTGGACTCTTGAACAGACTTCTTATGATAACTTTCAACTTCTATTCCTGAAGAATTGTGATAAGAGACATGGTGTATTTAACCCGAAGGATGGATGAGACAGAAGGCATCTGCTTTTTGCAGGTCCTTGGTATAAATTTTTGAAAGAAAAAAAAAAAAAGAGAGGAATGTGATAGGAGAGGTAGCTTGTTCAGTGATTATACATATTATTTCTCTTAGTTTTAGTAAACTTTGCTTTAAAATTAACATTTGAACTAACATTTGATTTTTATAGTTATCTCCTCAACTTGGTTGGACAATGTATTGGTCTGCATGCTTTACTTGATCAAGGTTGCCGTATTATTTCCAAGCTGCTTAAAATTCATAAAAGTTACGCGCAAGAGGATACCAACAGGGTGCTAGGGGAACAACTTCCTGTAACACACGACCTTTATCTCTTTCACATATCCTTTCTTCTACCCATTTTATGCACTAATTTTCTAGCATAAATGTGTTTTTCTGTTCCATGCAGTTCTTGGTATCTAAATTGGTTCCTTTTTGCATGCCATCCAAATCTGATTGTGAACTTTCTTCTGCGTTGTCATCTGAAGTTTTGTCACTGCTGCATCAGCTTATTGTGTATTCTGATCCCACTTTTTATGAGTACATCAAGGTAGATTTGTGGTGTGTTGTTATTGCCCAGTGACATTTTGCTTTGGTCCAGGGGAATTGTCTTGGGTTTATTTATGTATTTCATTCAATAATCATTGTCCTTGCTTTGCGCAGTTAACTTCTGTTTTGTGATTATGGTCTCAGGAATTGGAGCTCTTTCCTGAAGGGGAACCGTTTGATAATATCTGGAGGTTCCAAAAGAAATTGTGTTTAGATTACTCACCAAAAAATCACTTAATAAACGTGAGGACCTTGATAAACTTTAGAGATTGGATTGTTAGCTTTCTTTACTATGTGCAGATATCACAGTTGCATTCATTTATCAAAATTCCTATTGTTTCTTTGTTACTTTTCAGCTAGCAAAGAGATCATACTACCTTCCGGCAAGAATACTGATTTTGAGGTAATTATATGTATTTTAAGTTGGAAATTTATCGCAGTTATTGTATTTTCCCCCCCCCCCCTTTTTGTTTTCCTATTAGGCTTCACTTACAGACACAAAGAATTCACCTTTTACATGATATAAACAACTCTGTTAGTAGTGTGTATTCATATAACCCTTTGCGGTTATTTTTCCAATGCACAGTTCCAGCTCTTTTCTGCATTAATTTCAACAATATCTTCCAGATCCTAAAGACCTTCTATTTGGGAACGAATTCTTCGTTTTTGTGGTTGTCTTTTGAGATTTTTTTTTTTTTGGTAGCAACTTGTCTTTTGAGAACTGTTGTGATCAAGAATATACATTCAAACAAATGAAAGAGAGAGGATGTTGGAAGGATGATTTATAACTGATCAGATGAAAATTTTGCATTCAAAATAATAATGGGGACAATAGATTGAATGTCGATTGAATTTACAGAGATGCTCAAATTACCATAAGGGTTAAATGTAACGTAGGAGTTGACTAAAGAGATTCTACAGAGATGATATTGAGTTGTTGAGGTGATATTCTGAGTCTACTACTTAAATATGTATATATACTATATTTTAAAGTTATGTCATTTCTTTACTTTGGCCTAAATATATCAGATTTATGTTGGAAATTATTGAATTTAAGATGGACAAATGGCACATAGGAAGAGCCCAATTTATCACTTAATTGTACTTGTGTGGCTCCTTGATAAGAGCATATCATGCTGAAACAAGAACACTCTTGATGTATCAAATGCATCTTGAAAAGAATCCAACTCTTACTTTGTAGTGCTCTTATCAATTGTCTCTGGTGTTTCCACAAATGTCATCAAACCAATTCTTTCATTAAGAAAGTTCTACAACTGAAAATTGATTTTGAAAAACATGAAATCACTACTGTGGTTTTTTTGGGTTGAGTTTGGAGATTGGAAATTCAAGATATTATTTCAAAGTTCTCTCTTGAAGCAGTTACAGAAGTTCAAAATGCCAATTTGATTACATTAAAAGGCTCACCTTGCAGTACTAAAAGAAGCTCAAACGGGAGAAAAGACATTTTTATTAATTTTGTTCATGAATTGATTTCTTTTTTATTTTCTTTGTGCAGTCTAAAAGCATTGCATCGGAAATTCTTTGGTTTGGAAGCTTATCAGCGGGAGACAACTGCAAAACTTGATCTGAGTGACAAACATTGGAATTCTGATCAGAACATTGTCCATGCAGTTTGGGATCTTGTTCAAACATGTAACTTGGATGACACAAGTGGTTTTGCTGCATTAGTATCGGATTTTGTTTCTAAGGTATTAGCTTTCCTGTTTACCATCTTGTACAACTGCTTTCCGTTTGGTGTTTTGCATCTTTTATTAAATAAATAAGTAAAAATATTCTTCTGATGTTAACTGTAATCACAGATTGGAATTGGTGATCCCCATCGTGTTGTTTTTGACCTTCCTGGGGAGTTCCGTTATGTGCTGGGCTCTCGAGTGCACAATAAGGCCAGTGCAACAGAAAAGGATTTCTACATGGAAACTGGCACTTCTGAAGAACTTCTATACCCTCTTATGCGGCTTCTGAAGAAATATTTGATGGATGATTCTGTTAAGATAATTGATATTGCTGCACAAGCTTTGCGAGTAATTCTTTAGAGGACACTTCAATTTCATTAAGTTCCACTTTTTCCTCCTTTTAAAATTTGATATAATGATCTTCTTGCTTTACACCTGAATTGGTAATTTCAATGTGTTGACCTAAATTTCTGTGAGCTTTTGATGCTAAGGCTTCAACCATAGGTTCTGATTTTTGCTAACATGAAACTAGGTTCTGGTGATGCTATCACTGATTAGGTTTGGGTTGATGGTGTCACTGATTGCCTGGTCTTCTTTAAGTTATGTTTGAGAAGTAATTGAACCATACTTATAGACAGATTTTGGAGTTGAATTGAGCTTAAAAAATGCAGCAATTTGGGTTTAGTTATCCCTTTGAAGTTGTTATATGGTCACTGGAAACCTTTTGGACATGGAATAATCTCAATCACAAAACTAATAGTATAAGGTATAAAGCATGATTATTGAGTAGTGATTCTAATGATTCATTGTAAGCTGTTTTAGTTTCTTTATTTGTCTGTTTTTTTTAACACTTTCTCCCATTATATTCTTCAATCTTAGTGTTATGAAATGTATTTTATCACTTAATTTTTATGTTTAACTTTTAGCACTATTCTTGCAAAGTCAGTAATGAGGATTGCTAATTTATTGAAAGGAATTGCTACTAGGATGTGCTTCGCTCTTTCTCAATGCACTTTCGTCCTTTCTCCTCTCTTTTTCTTTTTCTCTAAACTTCTGGTTCTTTATCACAAAAATTATCCTGAAAGTCCGAGAATCCAAACCTTATGAATTTAGTCTGTTTAGTCTATTCAAAGTTGGCACCATACGTCCCCTAGAAATCATTATGAAGATACATTTGGGCAATGAGTTAAATAACATTTTTTTCCCTAAAAATTTGTGCGATATTCGATTACCTGAGTTTACCCAGATATA
>JAWZTD010000002.1:5121694-5133718 GCA_035221335.1 Echites panduratus | reverse complement strand
TGAATACTTTATTTAATAATACTGGTAGACTTCTCTGTTATGGACGACTTGTTTAAAATGTTAACAGGGCAAATTCAAATTAGAGCAGGCAATTATCATGAGCATAGGTCTCACTGGAAGTAATAAAAGCTCTGCACAATATGCATCAAAGAACATGGTTCACACATGAGTTCCTTTCTTAGAATCCAATTAAATGGATTAGAACCCTCTACAACATCTTTCGAGTTAGGAAAGATGGCTATTGTTTATTGCAAAATGTTTTTGGGCTATATTTCAAGGCTAATATTATCCAAATAGTTCCATGAAGTGTAAAGAACACGATCCTGCAAATTTTTAGTCATGGCTGTATTGATATTCTGAAACAGTATCAATACTGGCACAGTATAAATACATAAATCTCATTGCAGATGAAGCAATTTCTCTTGAGAACTCTACAATATGGAAGACCAGTGGCAAAACTTTTGACAAGTGGATTTGTCCGCTTGTTCATTTACTTATTGGTTACTGCAATGATATTATCTTAAGGTATTTTGTTCGTTCATTGCCAGTGTTTGCTGCTTCCACTTGTATGTTCTTTTTGTTTATTGAAGGAACTCTTAACAAAATATCCTCTGTATTTCAGATTGTGCCAAGACATTGTTTTGGTAAAAGCTGAAGTTGCAGAGCTTCTATTACCAAATGTTATGGTTGATCTAGCAGGAAGGAAAGATTTGGATGTTGATCTATGCAAATTAATATCTTTGCAGGTTGGGTTCTGTGCTATTCCTGATTGATATCTAGTGATCATTTTAGTTGTAATTTTAATTGAGCCCTCTTGATTTTCTATGAGAAGAGATCTTCAGGGTCTAGTCTCTAACGTAGAACATAATGTCTGGTCATTATATTTGAGTTTGTGGTCATTAATTTGCATCATGCTGTTGTGGGCTTGGGCCTAACTTAACCCCAAAAGCTAGCTCAAGGGCGGAGGATTGCCCAATTTCATATATGCTACAATTTTCCCATAAAAATACTTGATATGGGATTCTCAACACACCTCCTCACGCCCAAGGTTGGACATTTGGAGCTTGAAATTCACACAAATACAAGCTCCCAACATTGACAAACAAACACTGGGCTCTAATTAAATGTAAAAAATGGGTCTGGGCTTTACTCAACCCGAAAACTAGTTCAAGGGGGAGGATTGCCCTGTTCCATATATACTACAATTTGCCCATACAAATAACCAATGTGGGATTCTCAACAACTGTGATGATGAATTGCCAGAAACACCCGCAACAACTTTCTTTCAAAGTGGTTATATTTTGTAGACTGCTTATAGTTCATGTAGATTAAATTCAGATATGTTGTGTTCTTTTATCTGCAGTAGTAAAAATGGAAGTCTTAAGGAGAGGGAGAGAGAAAGACAGTGTGTGTGTTGAGCTTCTCTAGAAAATATTGTAAAATTCTATGGCAGGAATAGTTAAGTATTAAATAGGTCATTTTAATGCCATGAAATACATATTGAGGTTTTCGTGAGAATTCGAAGTTCCCAAAAAAGACAAATATATTCTCGCTTTTCTATAACTTCTGGAGCAGGTGATGCATTGGTCAGTGTGAATTTGATTTATCGTTGAGTATGGTATTCAGATGAAAATAGTGGCACCTGTTTTACATTTTTGATGTAGTTGTGGTGATCTTGTCTTAATCATTGCAGCAAATAAAACTTCTGATGATCACATTGGAGGACCATTTCGTCCTCTCTTTCTTTAAGGTTCTCAGTGATCATCTTAAGTGGCACAGTTTGAGCACTTTATCTTGTACGAGGAATATTTTGTAGTTTCTTCAATTATTTAACTGTTTTCCATAATATGAACTTGATGAGTGGCTTGAGGGGGTTTTTTCCGTAATACACCAGGTTCTGTTCATCTGCTAAACTGCTACATCTTAAGGAATTTTATTAGGAACATATGCTATATGATCACCAGAGAAGACTTACATCTGTGAAATGATAATTCCTGTCTGCAAAAATGACTTTATCATTGGCATATTGCAGGTTCAAGAAAATATATTTACCGAGTCAAATACATTGATGAAATCAATTAAAGTTATCTTGGATGCACTTAATGAGCTTCGATTGTACCATGTTCTTGCAAGACCTGCAACATCTTCTGCTTCACATAAGCGTGAAAATCTAAAGGTGATTTCATTATTAATGTTTACTTTATTGATCACTGCACAGAAAGGAGAAAGGAAGAGAAACGAGAAAAAAATTTTCATGTTAATTTTTCAGTACATTAGTTAACATGTGCTAGGTTGATGGTTTCAACAGAGTGGCATGAATTCTAGTTCTGGAGAAAAATCCCGTTCTGGAGCAACGAAGCATAAGGATCATTTAAATTCATCTGGATTGGAGTCATCGACATTTCTCTGGGAAAAGGTGTCTCTTTCCTAGTTGATTGTTAACTTTTCTAACTATATTACCCTTTGTTCTAGTCAACATTTAACGATCACCCAATAAAATCAAATAGTCTGATCACAACTTGATCTTAAGATCTGGAGAGTATCTACTTAGGTGTTCTTACATTGATGGCAATCCTGGACAAATAACAAGGCTGCTCAAATGTGTCTAAAAGGTGTTTTAATATGGAAAACCGCTCTTCTTAGTTTTCTTAGTCTCTTCTTTTTTGCCTCTTTCTTTACTCACCAAGAGGTATTTAGATGGTAAAGAGATCTTTTCACCTACTAGCTGGTGAGTTAAAACTGAGGGAAAACTGCGAGGACAAGAAAATTAATATATCTTCCTTAGACTGTGTTCAACTGTTCAAAATAATTGTGGAGAAATAGCAAGTTTATTGACTACTGATCTTCATTGGTCAGGTGATTGTGGGCGACAATTTGTAATTAATTCTGTAATCCTCTGAAGTAATGCGATTTAAGGGAAATAAAAGGAGACAAGTTGTACTTTGGGATGGAAACATTAGTGCCCTTTGTTGGTAACTTTTGTTATTCATAAGAAATGTTACACTTGGATGTTAATAAATTGTGAGCATGTTTTGCTATTCTTTTGAACTTATTCATGTTTCTTAATCCCAGTGTGATGCAGAACCTGCTTATGACTGTTTAGTAGTTGTCATATAGGCAAGCACGGTAAAGGGTATAATCATTTCTTAGTTCCACATCTTGCAGAGTGGAGCTTTACTTAAAACTTATTTATTGGAATATTTTTCTTAATTTGATTGTTAAGAAATAACTAGATAAATTGATATTTATGTTTTGATATCAATTTGTCACATCTTTGCATGTTTACTTTTCATTTTACTATTGTATCTTAGCTAAATATGGTAGTATGCATATCTTGATTTCAAATCCATCTTATATTTTTATAGGTCTATTGGCTTCCTATTGACTATCTTGTGGTGGCAAAGTCTGCCTTTGTAAGCATCCAATTTTGGCTTTCCTTTTAAGTATATGGTTCTTTACCTCATCTAATCTATCTCCCTAACTTTTATTTTCTACATTTGGTTTACAGAACTGTGGTTCTTACTTTACTGCTGTTATGTATGTGGAGCATTGGTGTGAGGAGCACTTTAAAAGCCTTACGTTGGGAAGCCCAGATTTCTCCCACTCTGATGTAGTAAGTAAACCATATGCAGTCATGTAACTTAGTAGTCTGCTTCTTGTTGAATTTGGTCCCTCCACTTTGTGGTGTTGTCATGCCAGAGTAGTGAAGGCAGCGAACAAAACCTACTAATACTGTAATTTGCATAACCTTATTGTATACACTTTCGGGATATTCTATTTTTTTCTTTTCTTGCAGCTGCCCCGCCACATTGAAATACTTATCTCAGCGGTCACTCAAATTAATGAGCCAGACAGCCTGTATGGGATCATTCAGTCTCATAAGGTCAGTGTATATCTAAGCACTATATTATTTTGATATTCCTGCTTTGTAAAGTCATGTAAATTCAATCTCATAAGGTCTGTGTGGTTGTGAGTTCTCCAAGTCCTGCTTTGCCAAGTCTTGCCATACTTACAAAAAAAGCTCCTTACAGGAGTTTTATATTAATCCTTTAATAGTTATTGATCTTCCTGTCATAACTTCAATTCTGTTTGTCGTGAAATTTATGAGTTGTAATTATTTCTGTTGAGAACTTACCTTAACAATTTGTTACCAAAATTTCTAAAATGTGAACTTTTGTTATAGGCATACAATGATTGTTGTATTGCTGTATATATTTAGATGCTCTATGCTCTTCCTGTCATCATGTTTTCTGAAATGTGATTAGCTGTCATCCTTGGTCTTTCAATGTTTTTACTGCCTTCCAAATATATAATAATTTGGAACTGAAGCTGTATATCCACTCTAAACTATTTGACTAATGATTGTGTCAAATATTATTTGCTTTTGGAGCTACACCTGCTCAAGCAACTTTTTGTTGTTCTTTTGAGTGAGAAAAATGTTCTACTTTGTTCCCTGGTGTTATTGCTAACTTTTTGCCTAAAGGCAAGACTTTGATGTAATCCCTAAAGTTGTTTTAGGATTTTGAGAACTCTACTGGTTTTGGCAGTTGACATCTCAAATTATAATGTTTGAACACGAGGGAAATTGGACTAAAGCCCTTGAGCACTATGACTTACTACTGCGATCAGGAGAAATGGAACCAAAAAATTTAAATTCCAGAGCTCTTTCACCTGGAAAATCTCAATCACTGTTTCCTGCACCATTCTTCAATCCTGAAAAAGAGATGAGCCATAAAAAACCTTTTAAGGGGTTAATTAGATCTTTGCAGCAAATTGGCTGCACCCATGTGTTGGATGTTTATTGCCAAGGATTGTCTTCTCAGAAAGGCGAGCTTGAGCATGATTTGGAATTCACTGAATTGCAGGTAGCCTCATATTCTTTATGACTGAGTTGCATTAGGCACAAACACTTAGTTTGAACAATTTTTTTCGCTAAAGTCGTGTTTGTAAAACCATCTGCAGTATGAAGCTGCATGGCGTGCAGGTGATTGGGATTTCTCTATACTAAATGTTGAACCAAATTCAGTAACATTGAATCAGAGCTTTAGAGCTGGTCACTTTAATCAAAATCTGCACAGGTAATTCATCAACTATTGCATGGTTTACCTTCATACCTGACCTTCATTGGGTGTTAATGACTTGTTTTTCTTTTTGATTGTCTTAGCACAGATTATTTCCATGTTGTTCTTAGGATAGGAATCAAAGATGGGAACTGTATTCCTGTTATAGAAAGTTATTCCATGATCATTGTTGTTTCTGAACCACAAAACCTTGAGTTCTTACTATTAAATTTCAATAGACAATTGTGTAATTAATAATTTCTTTCAGATCTCAAATCTAACATTATCTCTTGCAAATGTTTGATTATTTATTCAGGTTTATGGGTTAGTTTTATGTTTTTTTTGGTGATACTACACAATGCAGAAAGATAGTATTTGGTTTAAGATGAATCAAGTGGTGTCCAGAGGCAAATATAGCTTTATCTGTTGGAATTTCGCTACACCATAGAGTTCAAGCAGAAAGCTTTCTAATGTTGTGTTTCATTAGTAATAAAATGCAATTTAACTCTGGAGTGCTACAATTTGAATTGTAATGCTGCAAAAAGAAGTGCAGATCAATCTAGGTCATGAACATTTACTCTCTTTATAGGGCTATTTCTCCCTATCTTTTACAATAGTAATTTAGGGGGTCCCTAACTCACTGATCAGATTCCAAAACTGTTGCATTTTCGAACATCACTTATGATATTGGGGATTAAAGTTTGAGTTCTATTTTATAGAGACAAGAATGTATAAAAAGGAATTAGGAAGTCATTCCGGCAAGGAATCCCTTAAACTGGAAGTCAAGCAGTCTAAGCCTGCCGGAAACCGCTCCTTCTCTGAGACAGCTCGCGCACGTGTGCATATAGAAAAAAGAAAGCTACTGAGAGGAAGGGATGCTAAGTGCCATGGCAAAGTCAGCTTAGCCTTTCTCCGGTCACCTTTCTCTTGAATCAGGGCTAATCCCTCTGTGTTGGATCCAGGAATTTGCCTCTGATTTTTTCAATTGATATTTTGATATAAAAAAATCTTCTTATTTCTTCACTGCGGGTTCTTGTACAATTTTCTTGAAAAGATGGTATATCACCGTGGGAAACTTTAAAATGAGTAATGCTTACCATTCCAAAGCCCCCCTCCTCGATGCTCTTCCAATTCTTATAGTAGTTAAGCGCTCTTGAATGACTCATTTTCCAGCATGGATCCACCTTCTTTGGCTGCATGTCCACTTCCTTGGCCCCTTTGGTTCAAGGGGAATTTAAAGTGCCCTTTCCCTTGATGTCAGTCTTGCAACAAAGCACAATAAGTGAGATGAGCCTGCCAGCTCAGCCTTGGCCCTATGCCTTTGGCCAGCTCGTCTGGACTTGGCTTTGACCAGTCTGCCCCCCGGATTCAGCACAGACTGGTAACTAGCTAACGGTAGGGATTCCAGACTTTCTTTATGTCTATCCTGATTCCCTTTACCCTACTGATGTAGAGTCAAAGCTTTCAAAAGACTTCTGCTGGCAAGATTCCTGCTTTTGCCCGTCAATCTTTTGCTTACTGGACATGTTTGATTATACACAAGTGCAAACAGTACACACACATATATAGGTGTATATGTCCAAGTGATAATGGGTAAATGAAAAAGAGCTTTCACTAATCCATGGCAATGATTGATGTAATAGTTGTCGGAATATCTGATGCTCATTGCCATAACATATAGGAGATATTGTGTTATTGGATGTTTTTGTACATATGTTAGATTGAATTTGATCAGAAAAGAATACTTATCATCTGGAAAAGGTAAGCATATGCATAGCCATCTGGTATTATATGATTTCTTGGCTCTTGAGGCTTTCCTAGTTCCTACTGACTATCTGCTAATTTGTAAATAGCTGTTTTAGAGCTTTAGAAGAAGGAGATATTGTTGAATTTCATACAAAACTAAGAAGTGCGAATCAGGTACTACTGGCTGCACATTTTTTATATTTGAATAGTGAAACTCGGAATCGTATCTTGCATGATGAATCTTTCTTTTGTTTAGGAACTTTTGCTGTGCATATGCAATGCAAGCAAGGAGAGCACTGAGTATATTCATTCAACAATAGTTAAACTTCAGGTACATTGTATTCCCATCTGGTATTGCTATTACTGTTGAGCATGGTGACATGGTTTTTTAGGTCACTCATGCACTTAAGCAATTGATCTATAGCTAGCCATGTATTGGTGCCTTATAGAACGGGGAACAGCATTATTTAAGAATGCATATTTTCTATGTCTAGGGACTATGCTACATAGAGATGTTATATGTTTGGAAATATATAAATCAGTTTTGCTGCAACGAAGCTACATAGGCAGCCTTCTCAACCATCATTTTTCAAAAGCCTTATCTCTGAGTTTAATTGATTTAATTTTATATCCCACCATGATACAACTTATTTTCTTTGAGCTAAATTTATTGAGTCATAGTAAAAAAATCTAGGCATGAATTTTTCATCCAAGAAACTGAATCTTTAGGTTATAAACCAGTTCTCGTTGTTGTCTGGAGCTTTCCTTCATGCTACTACTTCTTATGTAGCTACAGCTTCCTTGGCTTGTACATAGTCATAGACTCCAAGGTTCCTTTCTCTCCAAATATTTTGCAGCCACAGAAGAGGCAGCTTATCAGTACAACTAGATGTCTTGATTGAAACTGTTTCAATACCTTTCTACCAAACCTGCCTAATGATAACTTCCTAGTTTGAGCCTTAAGATATCCAAATCACTTGCTCATTTTTGTTGGCTTCTATGAGGGAGAAACATTAGATAAACGTATCATATGGACCAAAAAGTGTTATGTCATCTCTTTAAGAAATATCTTTCGGATTTGTTATGTAGATCTTTCACCATCTTGGTATGGCATGGGAATTACGTTGGAGTTTGCTGTCTGGAAGGATGGATTCTTCATCTGAGTTAGAGAAGTTGTCATCTCCACCTATGATCCCCTCTATGCTGCAGGTATTGTTGTTCAAGAGGTTTTGTTACATTAAACTGTAGTAAAGCTTATTTGTACATCCCAGAGCATATTAACATACCTACTGGCTTGGGTATCTAGCTGTTCTGATGTCATGCCCTTCCTTTGAGTGTAGCCTCGTTGATATTTAGGCTTTAGGACAGTCAGCAGCTTTTCTCAAAGTTCACCTTATGCTTTTCCAACACAGGGTATGAGGAGCATGTCCAACTTCAGTACCTCTGTATATTTGAGCTTACTGGAATAAAGGAAAAATCAAATGAAAAATATGTGTACTTCTAATGCCCAAAATATACCAAGCCCAAAATTTTCCCTTGCAATTGTTTTCTCTAGAAGACCTATCTCAAACTCATGAGGCCTTTTTTTATCATACAATTAATGGCCCCATAAGGATCTGGATTTTTTGATTGGGCACACTGTCTCCAATTAAAGGTAGCCTGTCCTTGCAAAGAAAGTTTGATTAAATAAAGCTAGAAAATACATTCTATGTTCTTGTTCTGAGTTTCTTTTTTGAGCTTCAATATGAAGGGGAAAAAAATTCAGTTGATATTTCATTGGCAAGGCTCGAATACTTTTCTAATTTATTGTGCTTGCTTTTCAATTTGGGAGGCAGGAAAAATCAAGCTTGAGGGTTGTGCTGCTTCACATTATCTGTTTTTAATTTTTCTTTATTTCAGCTTTTGGTTTAATGCACCTAGTACCCTCGCATACTTTGATATAATGTATTGTCATGGGCAGTGTTTCTGTAAAGCATTTTGATTTGATAGATACCTTTTTTTCTTTTTTTTTTTCTCTTCAAATCACAGTATTAAATTTGCTGGAAGCATGATCTTTTCAGCTTCTTGTGAATATCTCATACTATATCTATATGTATATATATAATATGAAAGAGAGAAGAGATAAAAGCAATATAATTCTGAACTTTTAATCCGAAGAGAATTTTTTTCTGAAAAAGGATCATATTAAAAAACGAAAAATTGAGAGCTTGTTTCCATGAAAGGATCATATGAAAAAATGAAGATTCTAGATTCAAGCATTAAGCAGTAGCATATTTTCCTTTGGTCATATCTCTTAAAACTGATATTTCTTTTGGAACACTTGAAGGTATAAATTATAGTTCTCTCTTACAGCTTAAGTTTTTAGATCTGCTGTCAATTTAATAGAACTTTTAATATCTCTTTTACCTGTAGGACTATCAATGGTAAACCCCCTCTTTTTTTCTTTTTTTTTAATGTGTGTCTGATCCTGCTAATTTGATTCAGGATTATTAATTTTCACTTATAGTAACACTTCAAAGTTTAATCACTTCTCCTAGTTATCGTGGCTGAGTAAAGATTGGAATTGCAAACTGGAACAAGCACAGTTGCATATGAATTTGCTAGAGCCATTTATAGCGTTTAGAAGGGTCTTGCTTCAGATATTGAATAATACAGATTCCAAAATGCAACATCTTTTGGATTCTGCATCCACTCTTCGTAAGGTATTTCCTCCTAAAAGGAAATCTCTGGAGCTAAAACCGAGACAATTTCATTGCCTGACATTTCTGTCTTACAGGGTTGTAGATTTTCTCAGGCTGTGGCATCTTTGCATGAATTCAAGTCCATGTGCACCAGAATGGGAGAAGACACTTCCAATTTTTACTTGCGTGGAAGGGTATGAATTTCCAATCACTATAAAAGAAGGAAGTCATAAATTTTCTCTGCATCTCTTAGCAACTTATCCAGGCCATTGAATACCACTTTGATTGGGAATCTTGCTTTATTGATCTTGAGTCCAGAAGTTTCCAAGTTCTGCTTACCTCCAATAACCATTCAACATAGCTTGACTACACAATTATTTCCATGTTGCTTGGTGGCGCAAATTGCTTCATTCCAGATCTTTTCATTTTGCAGCTTGAAGAAGCTAAGCTTCTGCGAGCTCAGGGTCAGCATGAGATGGCAATCAATCTTGCTAAGTATATATCTCAAACCATTCAATTGAATACAGATGCATCTGATGTATTTCGCCTACTTGGAAAATGGCTGGCAGAAACTCGTTCAAGCAAGTTAGTCATATCTTAAATAGAACCTGCTCTTTCTATATGTCAATTTCTTGCCTTTAGCATACATAATCCTTCTATTTCCCCATATGATGGTTTTTGCAGTTCTAGGATTGTGTTGGAGAAATACCTAAAACATGCAGTTGCAATAGCTGACAATCTCAAGGCTAATGACACACATTCTACATTAAAACAATGTCAAATGCATTTCCATCTTGCTCACTATGCAGATGCTTTATTTCGTAGTTATGAAGATAGACTGAATTCCAGTGAATGGCAAGCAGCAATGCGTTTGAGGAAACTCAAGGTAGGTTACCATATAAATGAAGATACAAGTAATTCACAAGATACTAAATTAGAAAGGAGAATCAGAAGCTCTGTTCAACTGTAACATTCACCATGCATTTGTAAAAATTTTCAGACAAAGGAGCTGGAAGCACTGATTAAGCGTCTAAAGAGTTTGACAAAGGCATGTCCCACTTAATTGTGTCCAAATTTTAGTAGTCTTTATGCTCAAAGCTATGTCATCAAGTAGGTTACTATACCTATTCTTATTGGGATTTGATCTGGTTTTTGATTATATGATTTCAGGGAGAACAAACTGAATATTTAGTAAAAATACAAGAATTGCAAAAGCAACTTAAAATGGACAAAGAAGAGGATGAAAAGTTGCAGGTATTTCCATATTTACCTTGGTTTACTTTTGAATTTGATCAATTAATATCCCTGCACCCTCTATTCTCGTGATGCTTTGTGAGATGGTGGTTTATGAACCCAAGAACTAATAAAAGGGAAGTCTAAGTTTCAAGGAATGAAATCAAATCTAGTTTAACATCCTGAAGTCTTATATATTCTGGCATTTCCCTGATTCCTTATCCTTGGCAAGCAACAGTTTTCTTGACTAGGCATCATATGTTTGCCCTTTTGGATCCATGTTCTATGATGAAAGCCAAAATAACAATCCAAATTTCTCGTAACTTGTTAACTGAACTTGGCTTGAGGATTCTGAAGTCATGTCACACATTTTTTGCCATCCAATTCTTGGTGGCATCAGAAATGTGATCACATCTCATGTATTACATTAAAAATGTTATTCCACTATGTAACTGTACTTACAACAATGATTTGAAGAAGTGGAGTTAGTTGAAAGAACTCTAGTGGGTTTTTTGTTTTAAACCTATTTATGTATTTCTAGCTTTGGAAATTTTCTTTTGTGTTAAAACCGAAAGATCTTATCTCTTTATTCATAAATACCAGATATATATATATATATATAATACAAACTTAGATTATCGTATCCTAAATAACCTAAAACTATTAAACCTATTACCAAATCCTTAACGTACCAGAACTAAGATAATTCTCAAATATAATCGTTATGCAACCATATATCTTAAGACTCCCCCTCAAGCTGAAGTATAGATGTTAATCATGCTCAACTTGTAACAAATCCTAACTCAATACTTCAATTCTCCAAAACTAAGTGTGTGCTTTGCTTTTATGGACGAGATTCCAGCAACATCACGTAAAGTGATGAAAATATCATCCGCATACACAGAACCAGGAATAGAAGACCCCTGTCATGCAGAACTGAACCAAAACCTTGTTGTTGATGCCAAGAACTACGACACAAGAATATTTCTCAAGAAGAACTTCAAACCAAAGAAAAATCTATGGCTAAACAGGCCAAATCGATTGACAAAAGAAACAAACTGGCGAATCAGAAACCAAAAGATGCACCAAGTGAAGGTTCAAAGATGTAAACTTTCTCATACTCCCCTTGAGCAACCAAAATCAGATGGTTCGCTCCATATACACCTCTTAATATGCTGCCTTACGTGTGGGCCAAACTCAAATTCTTAAAAAAGGCCCACTAAGTGGTTAAAAAATGGGAAAAATACAATAAATGTGTAATTGGAGGAACCAACTCTTATGATCATTAATCTTTGTAGTAAAGG
>JAWZTD010000002.1:5040372-5051815 GCA_035221335.1 Echites panduratus | reverse complement strand
AAAAAAAAAAAGATCGAGCTTTTTCATAAACATGGAGGTATATGTAAATATATAAGTACACGTTACTTTTTAAATTCAAAAGTCTTAAAGTCTATTACTTTACAGAAAAAAACACAAATATTAATTTTCAATACCTCTCTAAATGAAAATTATGTATAAAATTGAATTGTATCATAATGAAAGCATAGTAACCCGAAGTCTAGAAAAAGAAGCACAAGTAATTCTTTCAACACAGGATGCAAAAAATGGTTCAAAATCAATACCTTTGTCCAATATTCTCGTCGACGAAGCAAGAAACAGTCTAAGACCAATCCATTTTCCTCCTATTTAGTTAATTACTCTTGGGGTTTCGCTGTATAGCAAAAGTTAAAAATCCATATAAATTTTGATTGACGGGGGATTCTCATTTGTATATAGATAATATTCCTAAGCCTAGATACAATGGTAAATAATAGTTAAATCCATTAAGATACTTTAATTAGCTATTAGTACGGGTTAAATATTATTCAAAGAGTTAAGAAACCATGTTTGGTTTTAGCTAAGCTAGTAACTCGTGAACATGGAGATCGTAGAAAATGAAATCAGACAAAAATCTCCGTTCTTTTCTTCTTCTTCTTCTTCAAAAAAAAAAAAAAAAAAAGAAAAGAAAAGAAAAGAGGAGATATATTATATGTAATAACCCCGGATCATTATTCTTATAATACCAATCTTAACCTGAACCCAATTTCGCATCTCCTCATTGATAATCCCCATTGTCCCCTCCCTTCATCCGTCCATCCATCCACCAAACCATCCCAACTCCTCTGTCTCAGTCCATTCACAGTGCATTTTTTCACTTTGCACATCTCCCAAAACCTCTCACTGGTTAGGTGTGGGCACTCACACTCAGCAGCTGCATAAATTTTCTGTATATATACATATACAGATAATATAATATACACCCACTCGCACCCCTACTCCCCCAAACCGGACCTGCGCTACCACCGCCACCGCCACCGCCACCTCCACCTCCACCTCCACCTCCATCATTCCGTCCTACCGCCGATCGAGAATTTTGGGAGGCGTCAATCTTTCTGTGGCGTCAATTTCAACTTCATCACGGCATTTGTTTCCTGTGTTTGCCGGAGTAAGTGTTTCTGACCTTGTCCGTGAGTTGAAATTTAAGTAGGATATCAATTTCCGTGAATAGAATTTAGATGTATATGTATGTGCATGCGATTGAATTGCTATAGAAAAAGAAAAAAGAGGTGATTTTCAATGGGGCATAAGAAGCGAAACTTCGCTCCGCGCTCCAAACCCTTGGTTCAATCAGCGGCGGCTGTATCTCCTTCCTCCGCTGTGGCCGCGGCTGTAGCGGTCTGTGATGGTGACTCTGTAATGACAGAGGAGCAGAGTCTTGAATTGTTGAATCCTTCCAGTGTCAAAACTGAGGTTTCCTCAACAGCTGAATCAGAAGCTGTTAAATCTTCCTCATCTTCTTATGTGTCTATTAAGACTGAATGTGAGCGTGCCCTAACGGCTTTACGCCGTGGAAACCACACCAAGGCGTTAAGATTGATGAAAGAGTTGTCTTCCAAACATGAGAACTCGCCTCATTCTGCCCTTGTTCATCGGGTACAGGGGACTGTATGCGTGAAAGTGGCTGCTATTATAGATGATCCCAATGCAAAACAACGGCATTTGAGAAATGCCATAGAAAGTGCCCGAAAGGCTGTTATGTTGTCCCCTAATTCAATTGAGTTTTCTCATTTTTATGCCAATTTATTGTACGAAGCTGCAACCGAGAGCAAAGAGTATGAGGAGGTGGTTACCGAATGCGAGAGGGCATTGGCCATTGATAATCCGGTTGACCCTGCCAAGGAAAATTTGCAAGATGAGAGTCAGCAGAAGTTGGCACCAGCTGAGGTGAGGATTACTCATGTTCAGAGTGAGCTTCGAGCTTTGATTCAGAAGTCCAATATTGCATCCCTCTCAACATTTATGAAGAATTTTGGGAATGGAGATGAAAAATTTAGGCTGATTCCTATAAGGAGGGTGACTGAGGATCCCATGGAGCTTAGGTTTGTTCAGGCAAGGCGACCTAATGAGATAAAGAAGGCGACTAAGACACCTGAGGAGAGGCGGAAGGAGATTGAGGTTCGAGTGGCAGCAGCAAGGTTGTTGCAGCAGAAGTCAGAGACACCTGCGTTACAGAATGATGGGGATAAAGGATTGGATTCTTCTTCTGGGATGGGGCAGAGGTTGGGTGAGAGACGGAAAAGTGGGAGTGTAAGGAAGAGCACGTCTTCTGCAGAGAGAAAGGACTCAGTGCAGTCATTTTGGAATTCTATTAGTTTAGATATGAAAAAAGAGTTACTTAATGTCAAGGTTTTAGATCTTAAGGCTCATTTTAGTTCTTCAAAAGATGGGTTGGCTCAGGAGGTAATTTCTGAAGCCTTGTCATATGGTGAAGCTAATAATGACTGGAAATTTTGGATTTGCTGCCGATGTACTGAGAAGTTTGCAGATGGAGAATCCCACATACAGCACATTCTACGGGAACACTTGTTGAGTCTATTGCCCAAAATGCAGTCTGTATTGCCTAAAAACATAGAGAATGAGTGGGCTGAGATACTTCTCAATTGTGAGTGGAAACCGATAGATGTTAATGCAGCTGTTAAAAAGATCAGGGAACAATCTAAATCCCCTACACTTTTAGATGAGTCTTATCCTAGAAATGAATCTGGGGATGCTAACGAGTGCTTTGCTGACAGTTTCTGTAATGAAGACGAGTGGGATTCTTCACCTAGAAAGAAAGAATCTTTTAATAGTTGTAATGGTGGAACTACAAATAGTATGGAGTATGAAAAAATATCAGACATTGTGTGGATGGATTGTGATGAAAATCGGGAAAGCAAGTCATTTTTCCCTCAGGACAGTTGGCCATTGTCTGATGACACAGACCGTGCAAAACTTCTTGAGAGAATCCATACCATTTTCCAGGCTCTCATAAAACATAAGTACCTTGCTTCTAGTCATCTAAATAAAGTTCTGCAATTTGCGGTGGAGGAGTTGCAGAGTCTAGCTTTTGGCTCTCAGCTTCTCAAGTTCAACATTGACCAAACACCTTTATGCATCTGCATGCTGGGTGCTCCTGAGCTGAAGAAAATTCTTAAATTTTTACAGGATCTTTATCATTCTTGTGGTTTAAGTAGATATCCTGAAAAAAACAGTGTTCTTGATGAGGTAAGCATTGTCGCTCATGGTGTCAATTCCATGGAGAAGCTAGTTTTGAGTGAGGATGCTTTATATTTATCTCTTTATGAGCATTTCCTTTCACAGAAACGTATTCCTAGTGTTGGCCATGAAGCAATTACGGATGATTCATCCGATGTAGGTTTACCTGATGTCAGCAATGAGAATGGTGTTTTATTTGATTCAGATGCTTTACTATCCTGGATATTTATGGGTCCCTCTAGTGGTGAGCAGTTAGCATCTTGGACAAGGATGAAAGGGGAGAAAGCACATCAAGGTACACAAATTTTCCAGTTGCTTGATAAAGAATTTTACAATCTTCAGGGCTTGTGCGAAAGAAAACTGGAGCATTTAAGTTATGAGGAGGCCTTGCAGGGTGTCGAGGATCTCTGTTTAGAAGAAGGTAAGAAAAGAGGGCATGTGACAGAATTTGTCCGCAGAAGCTATGAATCTGTCCTAAGAAAACGCCAAAAGGAGCTGATTGGATGTGATAATATTACTGAGATTACAATAATCAACAATAGATTTGAGGTGGAAGCTGTATCGAATGTCTTAAAGGAAGCCGAATCCCTGAATGTCAATCAGTTTGGTTTCGAGGAAACTTATGGTGGCATGACACATCATTTATGTGACTTGGAATCTGGTGAAGACGAAGATTGGAGAACAAAGGATTATCTGCATCAAGTGGATTCTTGTATAGAAGTTGCAATACAGAGACAGAAAGAACAGGTGTCAGTTGAGGTTGGTGCATTAGTTCTTGCCTTTTTTGTTGTCTTTTTTTGGCTGCAAAACAACCACCTTTTGTTATGCTATTTATGTCACTATCTTTGCAATGCAGCTGAGCAAAATTGATGCACGGATCATGAGAACTGTTGCTGGGATGCAACAGTTGGAGTATAAACTTGAGTCTGCATCAGCTTATGATTACCGGTCAATTTTAGTGCCTCTAGTAAAATCATATATGCGGGTAGATATCTGTCTCGTCTTTCATTGACAGACCAGTTTTGTGATTTTCTTTTATTATTATTGGTGTTGTTATTGTTGTACAGTCACATTTGGAGGATCTAGCTGAGAAAGATGCCACAGAGAAATCTGATGCTGCCAGAGAGGCATTTTTGGCAGAACTTGCTCGTGATTCAAAGAAAGGAACTGCTGGAAGTGATCATGCGAAACATGTGCAAGAAAAGACAAAGGATAAGAAAAAGAACAAGGAAAATCGGAAAACCAAGGATTCAAAGGTCTTACATATTTCCTCATATATTTATTGTTAGCCACGAAGAAGTAGTTTGTCAATAAATTGGATAATGCATGGTTACAATTTTGTTTCTTTTGCAGGCTAATAATGGCAATGAGCTGCATATGATTGACGATGAGACTACTGAAGAGGCGTAGGTTTCTTTTGGTTGCCAAGTTCATACGTCACATCTTCTAGTATTTCTGCACAGAAACTTTATCTTTTCCGTTGTTTTGCAGCTTATTCCCAGGTGCATATGAGAGTGAAAGTCTAGGCCATGAGATTATAAATACTGTGACTAGAGATATCTTAAGAGAACAGGAATGGGAATCCAGACGTAGAATTGAACTTGAAGCAGAGGAGAGGAAGCTTGAAGAAACTTTGGAATATCAAAGACGAATCGAAAATGAGGCTAAACAGAAGCATCTGGCTGAGCAACATAAAAGAACTATGAAGAGAAGCCCTGAAAAGGTTGAAGCAATTATGCTCCCTGATGATGGGGAAGTTAATGTGATCAATAGGAATATGGTAAGATGATCTTTTTTTTTGCATTAAGGGCTGGAGGTCAGAGTTTTGTCTTATTCATGAAGTTTCCCTGATAATTGAGCTTTTTAATTCGTGCTTGAAGCATACCTCGATATGATTTAGCTGTCCTTGAACTGTTGGCATCTGGTGGAATTGTTTGTAAAGTATAACTTATGCACTTACATTCAGGAAACCGTGGTTCAGAAAATTGGAGTGTCAGACATTCTTGGAGGTTTTCCAGAGAAAATTGTTGAAGGGGAACAGAAGATTGGTACAGTTTATTGTCCTTTGGAGTAGCTGAATCTCTTTTTCAGATAGGTTCTAGAGCATTAAATTGAAGCAATTCACTGCAATATCTCATTTTTCTCATTTTTTTTACATTCTTACCAGATGGAGGAAGTTTAGAAGATATCTCTTTGCCATCTGAGCGACGTACAGGACGGAGGAGTAGACGACAAAAGGGTGCAGCAAAGTCAAATGATGCAAAGCCTCAACCATTATCTTCTCAAAAGGAAAACATTGAAGTTGATCCACTTAGATCCCTGGATGAATCACATGGTGAATTAATTTTATACTTTTATCTTTGTAATTATGTATATGCTCTATTTATTCCGTTCACATGTAAGTTATTTTTCATTTCTTTTGATGGTTCATATGAATTTTTTGAATGGAAAAAGAATCATCTTTTGATTTGCATGTTTAACCACTCCTCCCTATTTTTGGGGTTCAAAAAGCACCACCCTCTGCATGTGATTCCCTGTGCATTGGTGTGATTATTATTTAAATGAGCTTTGAGATTTGAGAATGAACTTGCAGATTGATTGAAGTTTCCATATCTTCTTATGTTGTTTGGGATATTTATTCGATTACAGAATGAAATTGTCTGGTTGGGTTTTTGGTTATTTTACCTTTCAACTCTTTTATGTCCGTAACACATCTTTTCACACCTTCCGTTTCAATCGGGGGTCATGTTTTTTCTTACATCCTAACATGCTTCTTTATTATTTGATCAATTCTTTATTATCAAAAAGATTTGTGTTTCTGGTTCTCTTTGTTTATGTTCTAGTTCCAGTGTACCTGCCTTTTAAAGTTTCTTTTGCAACATGCAAATTCATTTGTTGGTGGATGAGTTTTGAGGGGCTAGTGGTGAGGGATGATCTGTACTTTGGATAAAGGCTATTTTGATCTTGTAGATAATGGAACAAAAACATTGAGACAACTACAGGCAGAGGAAGATGATGAAGAAAGGTTCCAAGCTGACCTCAAGAAAGCTGTTCGTCAAAGCCTTGGTAATTGTTATTTGTTTTGTCCTTGTGTATTTCTTTTGTTAAACCTATCATCACTTGAGTGAGCTACTTGTGGAGTAGCCATCAGTTCAGCTATATTGTTGCCATGCTCTGTTTGTGCAGTTTTGCATTTATACAATGATGTGTTGTATATCTCCAGTTTTTATCTAATTACTATCTCCGTCTCCCTGCTCTGGGACATGGAGATTTCTTTCAAGTTATTGATGTTGCAGGCAACCAAAACATATAAACTAGTCAGGATTTACTTCAGTTTTGACTTCTATTTTCTTTTTTTTTTTCATGCTGCCTTCTTTATATTGCACCATCTTTCTCCTCTTCTCCTCTATATGTTTGCATCTGCTATTCTTCATTAATGGCCATGTTCTGTGAATCGACCAAGTGATCTGAATCAATTGTACCATGATTGTATAAATGGTTACCAAATTTTATTTCCTTTTTATCAGACCCTGATTTGTGTGCGTGTGCTTTAATTTTTTATAATGTCAATAACCATGTGTGCTCTTTGTGAGTTTAGAAATTTGAGCCCAATTTTCACATGGCCATGTGTTCTCAAATTTTAATGTCTTTTTCAATTTTGGCATTAAACTTGTCAAAAAAGAATTGAACCTGTGATGGAAAAGAACCTTTTTACCCCATTTGAAACTTGTACCATCATAATTTAAAAGATGAATGTTCGTAGAGATCATAAACTAATTTTACAAGCTGAAGCAATTTAGTTAGAGGACATGTAGAAAAAGAATACCTAAGACAGGATTTTGATAGGACCAAACACTAGGCCGTGATGGATTTGTGATTATTAGATTTATCATCCACCATGCAATTGCCTTCAACCAAATCTGTGTGAGATGTTCTGAATGCCGGTACCAATAGACATACTAGAAAATCTGGACTTTGATTCCTTTTTGTTTAAGTACCCTAATGTTTGTTTTTTTGCCAGATTCATTTCATGCCCATCAGAAATTGCCTCGGGGGCCTAAGAAAGGCCTGCCACAAAAATTGTTGCCTGAAATGGGTAACTCTGTTGCTTTGCCTGATGAAGTCATTACCAAAGATGTAGATGGCATGGATGTATATGGGACTGGGTTGAGGAATGAAGTTGGTGAATATAACTGCTTTCTTAATGTCATTATACAGGTTTGTTTGAGAATCTATTTACTGTTATTTTTTCATTTCTGTATTTTGATTGAGGTGAAGGATGCCGTTGTATTGATAGTTTCGTTGTCACACTTGATACTCTTTGTCTATTTCAGTCGTTATGGCATTTACGACAATTTCGAGATGAATTTTTGAGGAGATCATCTTCAGAACATGCACATGTTGGTGATCCTTGTGTTATATGTGCACTGTATGACATTTTTACTGCTCTGAGCACCGCTTTGGTGGATTCTCGTAGAGAAGCTGTTGCACCCACTTCTCTCAGAATTGCTCTTAGCAACCTCTATCCTCACAATAGTTTCTTTCAGGAGGTAAATCTGCAAACATCTCCTATGGTACTTCTTTCTGTTCTGTTTTGTAGAATCCATATTTTATGAATAGCTCATCCGGAGTAATTATCTTGATCCAAAACTTGTGATAATATGGAGCAACCTACAGGGCCAGATGAATGATGCTTCTGAAGTGCTGGATGTCATATTTGATTGCCTTCACAAGTCATTTAACTCGCCCTTGTGCGTTTCTGATACCGAATCTGTGGATAGCAACTGCATCACTTCACCGGATTGTACAAATAAGACATGTATTGCACATTCTCTTTTCGGGATGGACATATCCGAAAGAATGAATTGCTATAGATGTGGTTTGGAGTCCCGACATATGAAGTACACTTCATTTTTTCATAATATAAATGCCAGTGCTCTCCGAACAATGAAGGTCTCTGCTTTAGTATCCTTTTGATAATTTTGATGTGTGATTTTGAAATGACTAGTTAACCTAATTAATCTATTTTTCTGCCTTTGCCTGCAGGTCATGTGTCCAGAACGTTCCTTTGATGAGCTTTTAAATTTTGTTGAGATGAATCATCAGTTAGCCTGTGATCCAGAGGTGGGTGGATGTGGGGCGCATAATTATATCCATCATATTCTTTCTAATCCACCACATGTGTTTACAACAGGTATCTCTTTTTCTGCTTGCTGGAAGTTTGTGGCTTACTGGTTGCTTGATGGCGTCAATAGAATTCCATTCTGCTTATCATTGTCATATTGTGTATGTATGTTGCAGTTTTGGGTTGGCAGAATACTTGTGAGGAAGTTGATGACATTAAAGCAACATTGGCAGCCTTATCTACAGAGATTGATGTCAGTGTGCTTTATCGAGGTCTTGATCCAAAATACAGACATTGTTTGGTCTCAGTGGTATGCTTTCATGCACATCTCTTTTCATTATTTTTTTTTATTGATCTCAATCTGAGCCTGTGATATTTAATTAATTGAATATTCATTGAACCTGGATGTCCTTCCCAGAAAATTTCACCAGCTTATAAAAAGCTTTATTAAGTTGTCATTTGCCCAAGCTTTTCTGGACTTTAATCGTGCTCCATTTGGAGTGTATATGTATCTAACAGATGGTTTTTCATGTTTGGTTAATATTCCCATTTGTTTTTCGAGATTTGAGGATCATTCTAAAAAAGTGCTGTACAAGGGTATATCTTGGAAGAGTATATCTATGCTGTAGCTAGAATATGATATAATGGTTGATGTATACATGCTGGTTCAATATCCAAAAGAGAACTTATTGCCTTTGCACGTATATCCTGAAATTTTGCAATCTTGTCTGGATTGGTTACAAATTGTATACCGACAAGAAAAGAAGATCCTTTTTAGATAAAGACCAAGAAAATATAATGGACAGATTTAAATAGTATTAGGGTGGTTAGTATTCTGAATTTAGGATTTAAAAAATCTGTAGCTCAAATTTCCATTGAGTTGACTGGTCAAGTAAAAAGCCCTTTTGTACTGCTTGTTCCTTGCAGCTTCTTTTGTGTGGCTTGAGAATCTGCAATCTGCAATATTCTTGATCATCGTTTAAGTGCTTTGCTTCCTTGTTATATGTAGGTTCATCTTAGTCATCCAATCAGACAAATGAGGCACAATGTACTTCTGTCTATTTATATTCTTTAAACGTTTCTGCGTGTTTGCCTCCTTTCAATGACTGGAAACTCTTTATCAGTCAAGGACCCTGATTATGTTTGACTATCTCTTAGTTGTATCTTCCCTCTTGTCCTGGGATAAACTCTTCTGGCTTTTACAATTTTACGGTCATCACATAGTTCTTCTGTGTTGGATATGATGGAAAGGTTTTACTTCTTTGCTCCCTCAATAGTTTTGTATGATGCTTCAAATTGGTTTTTACTCTACAATCCTTCCTGTCTGTCTTTGTCCCTACTTGACAATACCTTATAAAGGACCCTGGGCCATAAGTCCTGAGGTTTTCAGCAGCAGGGTCCAAAATTGAAAGCAAAACTTAATATACCCTTACAAACTTAATATGAAAATGCCCTTAAGGATGTAGAACAAATTTAGAATTTTCTAGAGCTTGTAAGGTTACTATTCTTAATCTGAATAATTGATCAAGCTCCATACCGAAATATGGATGTTGAGTTATGTGGACATTATCTTGTAGTGTTTTTTTACGTGAGTAATTGTTCAGGTTTGCTACTACGGACAGCATTATCACTGTTTTGCGTACAGTCGTGATCATGAAAGATGGATCATGTACGATGACAAAACTGTGAAGGTATCTTCTTACCCTAGGTGTATAACAAATGCCATGATCTCTCTGCTTTTGTTGATGACCAATTAAAATTGATAATGTGGTACACATAGGTGATTGGCAACTGGGACGATGTTCTTACCATGTGCGAGAAGGGTCATTTGCAACCACAGGTGCTGTTTTATGAAGCTGTAAACTAGTGCAATGTGGAATTCATGACATTTCAAAAATTAACTAAGGAGCATGAGGTTTAGAGTGGATGATTTTTGACATGCTAAGCTCAGTGATGCATGTGTGTGTATAGTTCTTCAAGCACAAAACTTCCTTTATTTTGGAAGTTTTAAGGTCAAAAACTAAACCAAGAATGAATGGTAATATACAAATTAGGAGATTTTTTCACATTATTCAGAAGACACGAGCAGGATTATTGTCCTGTAACAAAGTTTTGGAAGACGGTTGGTCACAAGATGAGAAAATTGGGAGAAGTATAGGTTTAGTGCTCTGTACCCCTTGCAGCCTTTTTGCAGAACTGGATGTTATTGGTTTCTGATTTTCATCTTCTTGTTGCATCTTCCTCCGTAGTCATAGTGGTTAAAGGCGAACAGAGGCAAAGGGAGAACTCAAAGTGTGGCCAGGTCATGAATAATTGGAACATCTGAAACGACATTTCAGACGAAGCATCAGCTTTAGTAGATACTTAAGTTGTATACACAGCAAGCTTTGGTTCATTAGCTGCATAAATATATATATAAATCTCGATTGTTTTTTTAATAGTTCTGTATAGATCAGATCATTTACTCTTGGGGTCTGCGGCCCATAGCAAGTCTTATTCCTCCCCCCGTCTCTTATCTTTTATCTTTTAACTGCAGAAAAGAAAAATTTTGGTAGCTTCTCTGATGATTACTGTAACTTTGATTGATTATGATGATGACGATCTTGGAACCAATTAAGAAATAGTTGAACTGGATTTTCTGTTCTATCTTTATTTCCTTACCTGGCATACGTTTAAGTCTACCCATTGTATTATGGTACCTGCATTTTTTGGGTACATGGAGATGAAAGCTTAATGTAATATTGATCCTGTTCATCTTCTTATCATAATGTCTTTATTGACCTTTTAAACTTTTATTTTTAACCTATTGATTGATCATTTTAATTTTTCTATTAAAATTTTAGAGTTTTTATTCTGTTTGACAGAATTTGAATCATTTACATAAGCTTTTTGTATGATGGACTTCCTATCTTTTTGAGTTTATTATTATTATTATTATTAACTTGTCTTTTAATTAGTTTTTAAATATATTTTATAAGTTAAATTCTATGAGAACTTTGCCTTTTAGGATACTTGTTGATTTTTTATTGATGTATTAGAAAATATCACTAAAAAATGTATTAAAAGATCTTGAACCAAGCATCAATACTAAAATATTTATTC
>JAWZTD010000002.1:5025159-5036775 GCA_035221335.1 Echites panduratus | reverse complement strand
AGATAATGATTCGTAGTACTCTTTCTTTCCTACTAAAGTAAGGATGAGTGTGCGCGTCTTTTCATTTACTCTTCGGTCACATTAATTTTCCAGTTCATTTATCTCTTCTTTTTTGAATTCTTTAGTAAATTAACATTTTAGTTTACATGTATTTGGGATTATTATGTGTTTGATATATATATATATATATATATCCATTAAATACTTCTTGATCAGTATATATATTCAATCATTTGGGATTTCTATCTGTTCTTTATTTCATATTGTAGTTATATATAAATATATACTTATTTATTATTCTGTCATTATCTCGTTAGAAGTTAAGAAAATTTTGTAACTATTAATTATTAATAGAGTGTTGAGTGATTCGGAGGTAAGACATGCATAATACAATTCAACTCGCTCTTCCTGTAAACTCTAATATTGATAAGTAGTAACTCTTATTAGAACAGTTAAGGTATCTACGAAAGGAGGATGGTTCGGATCCACTAATAAGAAAAAAAAAATCAGTTTGAATATTATGCATTATTATTTGACTAAAACCTAAGTCTTGTATGAATAGTAAATTTCATTTTGTCTAAAAAGTGGTTGTGATTGTACACTTATATTTGATAACAAGGTCATAGATTTTTCTCTCTCTTGCATCATGTTGTGGATGATTTTGTTTTTCTTGTTACAATAATTAATGTGGAAAGAAAAGATGTTCAAAGAATCGTTTAGTGTCCATTTGGGGAAGTGTGATTGATGGATATTGCTGATTAATTGTAAAGGATGATGGTTCTATACATCAAGTGTTAGAAAATTTTTTTGTTAATTTAGTTTAGTTTTGAACTACGGATAAATTTGGTGTGTTTTTTTTAAAAAAAATCTTGTCATGGTAGTGCTGTGTGCTAGTGTCATGTCAGCCTCTGTGGCTTGGAGAAGGAATTTAAATGGAATATTTATAAATTTTAATTAGAATATTTTTTAAGGTTGTTTAATTTAATTACTGGAGGAAAAAGAGAGAGAAGGGGATGTATTCATTTTTGGTACTGGTTAGGAATTTGATTTTATTTTTCTGGAGACAAATTAGTTGCAATTTTCTTTTAACAATATTAAAACTTCAATCATTACTTTTTGTAGAGAAAAAGATAAAAGATGAAAACACTTTGGCCAAATTTTCTAGTATGTTTACGGTTACACTCTCTAATCTATTTCGCAATTTAAAAAGTTACAAAATATATCTATCTATATATATATAAATGTTATTATGGACAATGAAACTTAAATTATTTTTTAATGTTAGTTAAGTGTCTAACGATCAAAGTTAACTGTCAATTTTTTTTTAAATAATAATAAAAATCAATCAAATACTTTTAGAGTTTAGTTTATCTTTTTAGGATTTAATTTAAAAAATATTTCTTAAAAAAAATTTTATATAATAATTTATTTTTTCTTTAAAAAAAATATGGTTGACCATTAATTTTAACCGTTAAAGACTTAATAGAATCTTAAATTATTTTGAGCTCCGTAACCCATAATATAATTTATATATATATATATATATATTGTAATGCTATAAAATGTTATTGAACACTTGTTGTAGAGTGTGCTCTTACTAAATTTCTAATTATCAATCGTTAAGTCAATAATTAAGAAAAAAATAAAAAATTATTTTTTATAAACATATTTTATAAAACACTTGATAACCCACTAGCTAGTACTCCAGTTGTATATCCAGTTATTACCCATAGGAAGACAGGCGGTTGAATCTAACTAATTATATATCGAATAGATATTTCTTTTTTTTTTAAAAAAAAAACTTGATAGTTAGATAATTATTTTTTATAAATATTTGTAAATAAAAATATTTGACCTTTTTATAAATTTTTTTAAAAAAATAATTAAAAACTTAAATTTAACAATTAAAAATTTAATTGTAACATTTCATACTCCACGTCATTCTATGGATTTTTCAGATATATATTTATATGTATACATTTATTTTATTAAAGTCTTCGACACTGATTCCGTAAATTACGAAGAGGCAAATATTTGTCCAACGTATGAAATCTTTTGACATAATCGAAAAAGGGCCTTACGTAACCCTCGGAGTTAATATATCTACTTTAAAAAGAAATGGTCAAAGTCAAGCCTTCGGAAAAGCCACAGGCAGGAACGTGCTGCTACGAGGAGAACACGTGCCCTTCATGATCAACACACGAGCGCGTCCAGTTTCTAATTTTATTACTGCAAAGCTACTATTGATACATGAAAGAGGTCTTTTCTTTTTGTATTTCTCCTTGGCGTCGTAATTAACTTAACGTGGGAGTGCATTACTCGCTAGAAGATCGAGAGACTTCGAACGCGCGCCACCCTCGCTCCTCCTATAAATAAGTTTTCTTTAGCCTTTATGCATCCGATGAAATTTATAGAGATTTATTTATCTAATATTCTATATTTTTTGAAATTTTAATTTTAAGAGAGAAATTTTTTTTTATAACTGAT
This sequence comes from Echites panduratus, assembly GCA_035221335.1. Lineage (NCBI taxonomy): Eukaryota > Viridiplantae > Streptophyta > Magnoliopsida > Gentianales > Apocynaceae > Echites > Echites panduratus. The sequence goes on along the minus strand of JAWZTD010000002.1, from coordinate 5,034,288 downwards.
AACTTATTGTTAGTAAGTTTTAAATAAAATACTTCCTTCTTTAAATATTTAATATTTTCATTTTGATTTTAAGTTATATGGAATTAATGTCATGTTTTTACAAATAAATAGATTTTTTATATAAAATATTATTAAAAATCTTCTTAATTCTTACGATTTACATTCAGTTATAAAAAACTATAACTACTAATTAAATGAATGAAAAGAATAAATTTACAATAATCAAAATAATTATGTATTAAAATTTATATATCATATTGTATTTTAAATTAAAAATCGAAGCTTGTTTCCATTCTAGTATATAATATTTGAATGTTTATATAGTTTTGACCGGTTCTTTCGATGAAAAATAAATTATAAAAATAATTGTATCAAATCAAAAAGCGTATAAAGATAAAATAGAACTTTTCAAATTTTGAGTCAAAATTCCCCCCCCCCCCTTCTTTTTTTCTATCAAAATTCTACTAACTCCAATCATTTTGAACGGTCAAATGGAGAGTAATCCCCACGCTTTTTACTCGAAGGTGTGGGAACTCCACAAAACATAACTGGAACATGAACCCACGTGGTGACTGACTATTAGTCCTACGTGTACACTACAAATTCCATGTAGGACAAAGACAAACAGAAAGGCTCCAGAGTCCAGACTTGGCGCCACCGGCCGTTTGGTGCAACGTCCATATCAATCACCGGAGCAAAACTGTATCAAACAAAAATTTTGATATTAAAAAATTACAAAATTAATGGTTGAAGAAATAAAAATTTCTTAAAGGGAAAAAAAAAAAAGAAGAATTGGAATTATTTGAACTTTGAAAGAGGCACCAAATAGGCCTTCACTCAAACGAGGGACTGTGAATTTGATCACACTATTATATGTAGTGCACCTTGAATGTTGAAGCTTCTTCCCCTTTGGTCCCTGTTGCCATTGATGATAGGTGGCGGTTGTGATTTTTGGGCAAATGGGGGGCGAAGAATCCGAAAAGGAGGACGATATGGAGGCCTTGTTGCTGCCTTCTCTGGCTGGTGTGAAACTGGTTGATGCTCCCATTCTTTTCTTTGTTTTCTCACACAAGGTTTTTAGGAAGGAGCTTGATGAACTACATAGGGTAGTACTAGAAGCAGCAGACAACTTCAAAGTGTCCTTTGATGGCGAATTTGTACATAATTTTTGCCGAAGATTTCAATTCTTCAAACTTTTTTTTAAGTACCACTCTACAGCCGAAGATGAGGTGAAATTTCTGACAGATTTTTATACATTTTGCTTATTCGCATACCGTTGTTCTGATGTTTTTAGGGTACATAATGTCTGATTGTTAAAGGTTTGGGGACTATTCTTGATTGTGGACTTCTATTGGCATTTTGAGTTAGAACTGTTTTGTGGTCAAGATCTAAATTTAGGCCACAAGAAGACTGCATTTAAGTTCATAGAATGCCAATTAAGTTTGGATGATAACTGAATTTTGTTCACTTTGTCTGCTTTGACCTTTTTATTTTCATAAGAGTATAATCTAAATCAGGTTCTAGTAGTAATTGGGGAAAATCCTCATCAGGTAAAATAATTCGTGAGGCATGAGGATCCAGTTTCCTTTTCTGTGCCTTATTTAAGCAGTTTCTTTGTCTTGCTGGACAGGGGGATTAGGGGATGAGGTGGGAATCGGAGGGTGTCGTGTGGGCTGAATGAGTATATATTTTGTTTCATGTTGTGAAACGAAAAACCCTGCTGCTCTCCTTCTTTGGTGTAAAATAAGATTCTTGTAGCTTGGTACATGTTTCCATAAGCAAAAATGTTTTTTAAACTTTTTCTGTCATCTGAACTTGATTGTTAAAATTATTTGCAGCTCATCTTTATGGCATTAGACACAAGAGTAAAGAATGTGGTGTCTACTTATGCACTGGAACATAAATGCATAGATGATGACTTCGATTCTGCATTTGGATGCTTGGATCTCCTTAGGCAGGATGGTGAAGACATCCCGAGTCTCTTCGAAAAACTCATTTTGTGCATAGGTACCCTACAGAGAGTTATTTGTCAGCATATGTTAAAGGAAGAAGAACAGGTTTCTATCAACTTCTTTAATTTCCCTTTTTATAGGCATTATTCTATTTCTTGAAGTTTTGTGATATTGATGAAGGTACAATACAATGTGTAATTACTGATCTCTTTGATTTTCAAGTTTTATGATAATGGATACATGCTTTGGGTTCTGAGATGAGTCATAATGGTCTATATAACCAAGAAATCTGTGATGTAGTACTAGTAGGCATTATCTACCAATAGCCAGATTTGGTTAGATATTGCGATTATTCTTTTGTCCTATTCCATTTAAAGACAAGTTTAAGCCCCTGCAAGCAGTGGAGACAGCTTTGTATTTCTGTCTTTTAAGGTTCTTCTTGGTATTGATATCTCATTTAAGATATTTCTTGACCTTTCTTTTCGACAGATTATTCCATTACAATTTGCTAATTTTGCATGTCACCATGCTAGCTTTTCTGTACGTTCGAGATTATCTGAAACTACCAAAAAAATGGACCTTGGACATAAAACAGGTTACTAATAATCCATTAGAAGTCGTTTTATCTGTACTAATAATAGGAAGTGAAAGTAACCACTGGCAACGTGAATGCTATCTTTTCTTGATGTACCTCAACTGATGCTTCGTGCTCACTTGTACATTGAAGTATCATTTCAACAAAACCTTGTCTTGCTACGTTGCGTAAAACCACAGTCTGTGAAAATGACTTTGTTCAGACAGCATTTTACTTTAATCTTTGAAAAAGAAATTAAATGTCACTGCATGAGTGGTCGAATGATTACATCTCTTTGATTTATCTTTCTAATTCATTAAAATTATAAGCATTACCTTTTTTCAGGAAGAGGCTAATTGTTATTCTGAATATGCATATGGATGCAGGTTTTCCGTTACCTTATACAGAAATTCACCCCCGATGAACAGGCTAAGCTTTTGTGGCAGTACATGTGCAGTGTTCCTGTTGTCATGTTGGAAGATTTTCTTCCATGGATGGCATGTTCTCTTCTTCCGGATGAGCAAATAGATCTTCTGCAGTGCATGAAGGTTGTGATACCCCAGGAAGAATTATTCCAAGAGGTATACCAAAATCTTTATCTTTAACCACTGTGGTCTGTTATCCCAAATAAGTGAATTGATCTCTGTCCTAAAGGTGGTCATTTCTTGGCTTGAGAATAACAAACAATCTTCGGTTGGACCATGCAACATGTATGGCAAAGAAGCAAAACTCTATGGTGGAGAAATCAGTTTCAAGGATATACTCGATCTATATCCAGGAAGATTTATTTTCAGAGAAGAGAAAAAATCGAAGAAAGCCTACTCGAACACGATTATTAGTAGACAGCATCCATTTGATCGCATAGCTATTTGGAACACTGCCATTCGAAGAGGTTTTGGAAAAGTACAAGGTGACATCTATGGAATAAGAACCTCAAGCAACCTTTCAAACTTATATTCAGTAATAATTCTGCTGCAGTTCTTATTGGATGTCGTTATCTGCTACAGGTGAGCACTTCAACCATTGATTGACATTCAATAAGAAGTGTTTTTTTAACTTAAATTCAAGTAAAATTTGTTGTTAAATTTTATTTACCTCCTAGCATAAAGGATTTTGAATTTTTTGAAACTTTTAGCAAAATTGATGCAAAATGGTACTTCTATAAGGCATATCCAAAGTGAGCACAGGTTTTTCCTTTTCAATTGAGAAAACAATACTTTATTCTGAAATGTTAAGCATTAACTATACTTTTGTTCTTCAATAAATAAATGCATTCCTAAGTCTGAAACTAAAAACTTTCAGCAATGTCTTGGATCGAATATATTATCCTGTTGTGAAAGAGCTTTCCAATAATGCTGTATCAATATCTTGCAAACAACTTGTGGATGAAAGCCAAATTTCAAGTTTAGCAAAATTGATAAAGTCTAAGATTGAAGATGGAGCTCAATTAGAAGATTTCCTGGAGGGGATTGTTAAGGAAGTCGAGTTGCTTGTGAAGGGAGTCAACAAAATCCTGATTTTTCTTGAAACAGAGGTATAATTCTCTTTCTCTCAGCCAAAAATTTCAAAATCTACAGAAACTTGATAGCATGCTGAAGAAAAATAATCTTTTTAAGTTCTTCCTAACAAAAATAAATGAGCTTGTCGACAAGAAAATCATGTACAATCTTAACTAACTAAATGTATATGTGCCTTTTTTCACTAAGTATCTGTTTTTTCCTTTTTTATGGATTTGACTTTTCATATTCAGTCTTCATACAGGTTTTTCCTCTTATTAGCAAGAATTGCAGCTACGAGATGCAGATTTGGCTTTTATATCTAGGCCTGCAAACAGTACCTCTTGGCTTGTTAAAGTGCAGCATTCTTTGGTTCTCTACTACCTTGTCTGAAGACCAGTTGAAGTCCATACTGGATGTTATAAAGGAGGAATCACCTGTGAGGAAGAAATATTTTTCTTCCATATTACGCGAGTGGTTTCGGACAGGGTATTTAGGTAAAATATCCACGGACAAGTTCAGTAAAGATCTGCAAGAAGGTTTTAACATTGGAAGCCATTTCCTTTCTGAACAAATAAGGGCAGATATCAAATTCTCTAACTTGAAATCAGAGGCGCAAGCTCTTGAAAGATTAAATACCATGGAACTGGAATCAAACTCTGCTCTTAATACAAAGAATGGGATGTGGAACCCTTCAAGTTCTTTTTGCAACACCATTGAGAGGCTTGATGTCTCTTGGTCAGGTAAAATCAATGTGCAAATGTTCTTACCCAGAGTCTGGAGGAATACTGTTCCCTCTCCTACATATCCTGTTAAGTATGACACTTGTCATGATCCATCCCATCATGAATATAGACTCTTCGACCACATGTTTGTCTTTCACAAGGCCCTCAAAAAAGATCTTGAAGAAGTTTCCCTTCTATCTGCAAAATTGTCCAGAAGTGTTGATATTTTCCCTGACTTCCGGACACTCTTCCAACATTTACAGTTGTTATATGACATGCACAGCGAAACTGAGGATGGGATTTTGTTTCCCTACTTGGAATCAAGGGGTAAACTGAAAAACGTTACCCATGGTTATACCATTGACCACAAGCTGGAGACTGAACACTTCGAGAAAATTTGCCTTATCCTCGATGAGATTTCCACACTGCATGGTGATCCAGAAACTTTGGGACAGAGAAGGACTAGTTATGGTCACCTCTGTCTTGACCTTCATGAAACATGCTTATCTATGGAAAGAATTCTTTCTGATCATTTCAGTCGTGAAGAAAGTGAACTTGGGCCTTTATTTGAAGAACACTTCTCAATTGAGGAACAGTACAAGATCATAGGAGACATGCTCGGTGCAACAACAGCTGAAACTCTGCAACAAATAATACCCTGGTTGATGTCATGCTTAACAAAGAATGAACAGAATGCCATTATGTCTCTATGGTGCAAGGTCACAAAAAATACAAACTTTCATGCATGGCTAGGTGAATGGTGGGAAGATATAAAAGCTTGTGATAAAGTAAAAGAAGAAGAATCACATGTTCCTACTTCCTTGGCTGTTGATCCTCTGGAAGTAGTCTCGAAGTATTTGTGGAAAGACACTTCTACGGTTGAAGTAACCTCACAACACAAAGAATCTGAACTGTCAGAAAGACAAATTTCCAATGACGATATTGAGAAGTCTCGGACTTTCTGTTTCAATAAACAACAGGATGCAGAAAGTGATCAGATTTGGCCTGAGAATTGTTATTTGGCTAAACTTCCTAAAGAACCTAAGGAAGGAAATTGCAATGAAGTTGCCAGTTGCACTGATCAAGCTGGTGAAATCAACCAAGAGGTTGTCTTTAGTCATGAAGAGCAAGCCTTGGTCCTAAATCAACAGGAGCTAGAAATTGCCATAAGAAGAATATCCAGTGATTCTACACTAGATGCCAAAACGAAATCATATATTATTCAGAGCCTGCTAATGAGGTAAAATCAAGCTCTTTTTCCTTTTCTTTGTTCTCTTACAAAGATAAAGCAAATAGGATCTTTCCATAACCACGTAACACAAAGTTATTAGGTAATAAATATACTGTAGTATTTTAGAACTGTGATTTTTAAGTTGATCATTATAAATAGATTTATTCCTTATCAATAGTGCTCGGATGTAAATTATTTGCATTAAATAAATTCTTCTACATAGACTATATCTTGCCCCAAGTTTTTGCACTGTCTCAAGTGCCTTGGCCACCCTCATAAAATCAATAATAGTTTCATTACACCTTATTTTCATGCCTATGACATTTAATTATTTGCATGGAAAATATTGAGGACAATCGATAGTTTTGTCCATTCTTAATTCTTAAGAGAGGATTGTCATATTTTTCATTTTCTTGTTAAGGCAAAATTATAAAAAGCAATAAGGAATGATATATATGCACACTTAACAGTTTGATACCAGCCCCAACCTTTCTGTTATGTACTGCAACAATTCACAGAGAAACTATGAAATAGTTTGCTAATCCTAATCAGTCAACATCGCTATTAGCCTTGCAGATATTTTTGTCCTATCAACATGCTTTTCATTCGCATTTATACCTGCGGTTTATATTCACCGCCACATACGTTGGAGAAAATTGATACTAATTATAAACTTGAAAAGAAGAAAAGAATTGTTTCAGAACCCTGAATAGATGCAATTTGTAAACTCGAAAGATTTAACGAGTAAAAATCTTGATTCTAGGTGTAGCTAATTTGAAAATTATGCGTTCTTTCTTATTCTGGAGAACTGGGAGAGATTCCTATTAACTTAATCTGACTTCAGCTCCTTCTTTGTTTCTTGTTTCTAGTCGTTGGATGGTAAAACAACAGAGATCTAACACAACGTCTGCTGTAAAAATTGGCCAAGAAGAGGATATCGGTTTATTTACATCTTATAGAGATCCTCTCAAATTAACTTTTGGCTGCAAGCACTACAAAAGGAACTGCAAACTTTTAGCAGCATGTTGCAAAAAGTTTTATACATGCATAAGATGTCATGATGAGTTGACTGATCATGCTATGGATAGGTATGATACCTATGAATGCCTGTACCAACTTAATTCCTTTTTTGGCACCTGTTATTTGTTGTACTAAGTATTAATTCTTCTGATCACACTTGCAGAAAAGCTATCACCAAAATGCTCTGCATGAGATGCTTGATCATTCAACGAATCGGTCCCAACTGTTCAAATCTTTCTTGCAACAATTTCTCCATGGCAAAATATTATTGCAAAATCTGCAAAATATTTGATGATGAAAGGTGAGATATTTGAAACTTGTAGATATGGGACCTGTTATTTATTGGCATAAGCACTGAAAAAGAATTTTGGTAGGCACATTCCATACTATTTTCTTTTCCAACATAAAAGATAACATTTTTAGGCTGAGGCTGTGATTGATGGTCTCAGAAGGTGAGGAATAAATGGTTCTCGAAGCAAATTTTCAAGTGGTAAGCATGTGGATATATAAGTTCTTTGGATGCTTCTTGGAACCCTTATTTTGATTCATTAAATAATTGGCTGCTTAAAAAAAAGAGAAAAAAAGTTCTTATTTCAGAAGTGTAGACTTGTTTAATGGTTGTTTCTTGTTCACTCACAAATGATTAAGACCAAAGAGAGGATAGAACTAGAAATCTTAAAATTAAGCTATGTATATGATTTTCAGTCGTAACCTCTTGCTATACAACGGAAGCTTGAAGGTTTTTTTCTTTGAAGTCAAGTTTGATCAAGAAAAAGTATTGTTTAATTATGAAATGAAAATTGGAGACTCTAGAGTCTAGATAATAATAAGTAAATATACTTTATGACAAGAAATGTCTAGATAAAATACCAACTTCGTATCTAAACTGTATTCTACAAGATTAAGATATCTTCGATTATCATTGTCTTTTCAAATTCTTGCTCACAATGCTGACATGAAAATATGTTTGACAGGCAAATTTACCATTGCCCATTTTGTAATTTATGTCGAGTTGGAAAAGGATTGGGAATTGATTACTTTCACTGCATGCATTGCAATGCTTGCATGTCACGGTCTCTTTCAGTGCATATATGCAGAGAAAAGTGCTTTGAAGATAATTGCCCAATCTGTCATGAATTTATCTTTACTTCCTCCTCTCCAGTCAAGGCACTTCCATGTGGTCATCTAATACACTCAACATGTTTTCAGGTATCTATCTAATACAGGAGAGCATATAAATAAATATATATGTGTATACATATATATATGCCCCCTAAATATTTCTGGTACTTTAATTTCATTTCTAAGTTCTTGTTTTTCTTTGGTCGAATATAGGAATACACATGCAGCAATTATACTTGCCCAATTTGCAGCAAGTCACTCGGGGACATGCAGGTTGGTTCATATTCTTGTCCTTGATATTCCTACTGCTATTGAATCTACAGTAAAAGTTCTCAATAGTGTTTGATTTTTAAAGACAATTACAATAAATATGAATCAACAAACTTACAAAGTTGATGATATTACTTTCTTTCTAACACCCTTCAGACAAATACGTGTACAATTTGATTTTCAATGCGTTCAACTCAGTTGAACATTAACATTACTTCAGCTGGATAGAAATGTGTTTTCTCTTCATCTCCTATTTCCCCTTCCATTAGTACCCATATAAACATCACACTCATTACCCTATAAACGCGTGGGATGGATGCCTTGACTCATGATTGCTTTGGGCTAATATGGGAAAACTGAACATTTTAGTGCTCCTGCTACGTTATAGAATAATCCTATAAATTACAAGTTATTTCTTCCAGGTGTATTTTGGAATGCTCGATGCACTATTGGCAGAGGAGAAAATTCCAGAGGAGTATTCCGGCAAAACTCAGGTGTTCTTTCTTTACTTTTTGCTAAACAAATGTGCATTTTTTGACAATAAGGTGAACCTTATTGTGACGACTATAAGTATATGTAGGTTATATTGTGCAATGACTGTGAAAGAAAAGGATCTGCTTCATTCCACTGGTTGTACCACAAGTGTCCTCATTGTGGTTCCTATAATACCAGGCTTCTCTGACCTGGTACGATGGGATTGTTCTTTTGTCAAGCTGCACAAGAGATGGTACCTGTTTGC
>JAWZTD010000002.1:4965451-4979823 GCA_035221335.1 Echites panduratus | reverse complement strand
AAATTTATCTCCCCTATCTTCTCCTGTTTGACTCCAAAGTTTTGACTTCAAACTCCTAGTGCGCCGTCGTTTCTGGTACTCGTCTATTTTGCCATAGATCCTTTTTACCGTCACCAAATTTCCCCTTCATTCTTTACTCTTAATTTTTTTTTCTTTTTTGTTGTTGAGAATTTACCATTATTCCCCAAAGATACAAATCCCCTATAAAACATCTAAAGCCTTACAATTCTACCCACATTCAATATTTTATTTACATTTTGGCCCCAAAGTTATAAGAAAAGAAAAGAAAGAAAAATTTAACTGTTCACAAAAACCCCCAATTCCCTTCACAATTTCCTCTCCCCATGACCCCGGCATTACACACATGCCCCTTCCCCCCACCTTGTCTTCTCCCCCTTTCCTTCCTTCCAATTTTCTCTCTTTTTTCTTTTCACACACACACAAACACAGAGAGACACGCCAGAGGTAGACTCAAAAACACACAAAGTTAGAAACTTTGATAGGCATTTTTGTTTATGGTTTGGATTGTTTTCGTCATACGAGGATGCTTTGTAGTTGCTTGTTTGTTTTCTTGAAGATTTTTCACTGTGGTGGTGTTTTTGACAATTTATTTGAAAACCCCAACTCCTCTTTCAATGCAAGTCCATGATCTCCCATGTAATTCCTCCTTAGCTAATCCCCTTTCCGATCTCTCCTTCTCGACAACCATGTCTGACCCTCAACCCTCCTCCCCTTCTCCGATCCATTCCCCTAACAACAAGAAGAATTCTCAGACAAACCTCAATAACTCCCAAAATAGCAAGAGTCCACCAAAAAATGAGAATAACAGTGTTCAAAATGACGATAAAGACAATAGTGCTGCCGCTAATAGTAACAACCACAATAGTAGTAGTAACAATAATATAGTTAGGAGAGAGAGGCCTTCAAGGGCGTGTACCCAGCGAGCTGCGGCGAGGATGCAGGCGGCGGCTGCAGCAGAAGCGGCTGCTGCTGCGGCAGAGAAGAAGCACAAGAAGGCTACTTTGAGGAAAGAGAGGTTGGCTGCCCGGTTGCTGAGGGAGGAAGTGGAGGAGGTGGAGGAGGAAGAGGAGGATGGAGAAGAAGGGGAAGACTGTGGTTCACCTTCTCGGTCATCTAGGAATCAACAATGTAGTAAGATTGTGACTCCCTTGGTAGGGGAGCCGGAGCCCTCACAACTTCCTCGGTGGAACCTCCGAGGGATGTGGCAGCTAGCTTCTATATTGAATTTCATGAATGTATGTGTTAATAATTTGTAGAAGAATAGAGATAAAAAGATTAGGTTTTTCTACGTGAGAAGTGAATAAGTGTTCTTTAGCTTGTGGGTTTCATTTTCTTTTGTATTTATGTGTTGTTCATGTCTGGTTTGTTTAGGTCTTTAGGCCTCTGTTGAATATTAAAGTGGAGTTCTCGGCGGAGGAGTTTGAAACAGCATTGATCACGCCAAATAATACACTTGGGGAGATTCACATGCCATTGTTGAAGGTTGGTTTATTTTGCTTCTCAACAGGAAATTTTGTTTCTTTTATATAGGTTGCTTCTGCATGCATTTTTGGCTGCTTGTAATTGTCATACTTTGGTAGCTACAATTTTGTTCCTTTCTTTCTCCCCTTTTTCTTTTGCCCTGGATGTCTTTGAAGTGTTGTATTTGCTTTACTGCAATCATAGAAGATATCTGCCTCTAAGAATATGAAAGAGAAGTGTTTATTTGGTATAATTTGTCACTGATAATTCCATGTTTTAAAATAGTGCTTTATCCAATGGTGTTTGCTGTGGAATAAAGCATCAATTTTCTATTGATGGATCTTCACTTTTTTTTTCTGTTCATGTATTTATTTAAGTGAATTGGCTGCTTAGTTCCTTTTTTTCTGTTAGTTCTTTACTTTTCTTCCTTTTGGTATTAGCAAAGATTTGTTGAAGGTGAATCCAATGGCAACAAAATCTGTGCTGAATTTATAGTGTTGTTTCCATGCTAAATAAAGTTTTAGTTTTCTTTTCTTCCCCCTCCCCAAAACATAACAGACTGTCTTTTGAAAATTCTAGTGAGCGTGGTTCTTGAATGTTTCGTTGGGCTAGAATGGGTAAATAATAAACCACTGCTTTAGCATATCAGTTCAGAGAGGCATTAGGTCAAGTGACTGCACTAGGGTTAGGAGTCTGGTAGCTTATGATTGCTTAGAAGCCTCATTACCTAAGAGCTTGATTAATTTTTTCTAGGATATCCAGATAGAAAGCATTAAGTGGACCATAAAATTAATACTCTGGAGAGTTTCTGGGATATATGTACTCTGTTGTTTTGCCTCCTTTTATGTTGCTTAGATGAATGAATGAAAACTGTCTTGGAAAGTTACCAGTTCGGTTACAAACAAATAAAAGAAGAAATGAAGCATATACATGAAAGGGGAAAGAGAAAGGTAACCAAAAGGAGGTAGATAAAGATATGAGTTCAAGGATGCTGGGGATTTATAGTTTTCATTTTGCTTTATTGCTCGAAGCAAGAGATTGCAATTTGCTTATATAGTGGGAAGCTGAATAATATATGTGCCCTTAAATTGGTTGCGTGGTAGTCTGTCTAGTAAACTTGACCTGAAGTATGCTCTGTTTACTTATCTTCTTCTATAGTTGGCATCTTAATGCTTCTAACCATGTGGGGCACAGATATCCTCGTCTTTCCCAAAATTCACACTTAAAGTACCCTTTAGGTATCTATAGATTTATTTACTACTTTTGTATTATTCTTATTGCCAATGGATCTGGGAGCAGATACAGTTAGATAGAGAATGGTATAGATGGATTAATATGAATTATGAAATTCCAATCATATCAGTTGTGATCATTCCTTTGAGAATAACTTTTACTTTTAAATGAAATCATTAGCTAAGATGATTTAGGGAGTGGAAATGAATTTAGGGAAGGAAAAGTCATAATGTTTGGCTTGAAATGAACTAGTTTCCTATTTCGTATTTAATATTCTTTTCTTATCCATATTTCACTTGAATATGTAAGTTGTTGCCAACTATTCCCCTATCAATCTTTTGCACTTCATTGGCTATGGGCCCTGAGATTGGGATTAGTTATTATCTATCTATACACAGTGCTATTATAAAAAAACAAAAACACAATGTTTACTCTATCAAATTGCTTCATTTACTACTTTCCAGTGGTCTTTTACTCTATCTACTTGCATGTCAACCAATCAAATGAATAACCATGTGTCGCTCCTGTACCATGTTACGAATCTTTGATTGTAACAGAACATGACCCCTTTGATACAGATTAGCAGTCTTTGGTATGAGCTCCCATGTAAACCTTGTCCTCAAGTCTTTCGGCCCAGATAAGACATCCTGAGTTATATGACTCTTCCTTTTTTTTCTTTGAATCTACTGTTGTAGAGTGCTGGATAGGAATAATAATTTTTTGGATTATCTCAACATACAACTGTTTTGCATCTTTCTTGGCGTCAATATAATTTGGTTGTAGAGCAAATAATGAGCTGGATGTTTTACAGAATAGTTATAAATTCTCAGATCCAAATATAGGCTTTTCTTGTTGAAGGTGAAGTCTGTAAGCCTATTATTTAGTGACTTAGGAGGCCCCTGTACTCTAACCCTGTGCACTCAACCAGATTGCAGGTTTCTGAGTCCTTTGGTGGACTCTGGAATTTAAAGTGACTGTTGATTAATTCCATTAGCCTCCTCAGTAATAGTTGTCCTCATTATGTTGTTCCTACTACTATAAGAAAGTTTCCCTTTATGCCCCCTCTTCTCCTTAGGTATCATGAAAAGCTTTTACTTTGAATTCTACATTATAATACGGATACCTCATGATTTCACTTGTTATGAAGTGTCATGTCATGTACAGGAATATTTCTTTTATTTGAATTAAGAGTATCTGTAGTAATCCCAATTTGCTTTTATCTCCACTAAATGCTTTCTTTACATTGGCCATATCCTAAGAGAACAGTTTGTGTTTATTTGTTTGTGAATTTATTCAGGCAATCCCTCCTGTTACCCGAATGGCACTTGGACACAACACGTGGATCACTGTCCTGTGCAGAAAATTACGAGACTGGTGGCACTGGGTAATTTGGTTTTAGTTGCTTGAGCCAGTTTTGATTGTGAGCAATTATTAATTCTTTTCTTAATCTATTGAGACACTGTGTATAATGACAGGTTGCAGAAGGAGATCTACCTATTGTTGCATCTCATGGGTAATAAATTATACATCTATTGTAGTCTTAGATGGGACATCTGTCTACTTTATCTTATAAATGCATTGGGTTGTCTTCAGGGCTGAGATTGATACATACAATGCACTTGAGCCGGCAGTTCGCGTGGTGATATTGAAAGCACTTTGTGATATTCGTGTTGAGGTATCAGTTCTTTTCAGTAGATATTTTGCTTATGGTATGTGCTTTATGAGATTAGCTCCTCTTGGAATTTATAATCTCTGCCTTCAAAAGTCTTTTTGTTTTTTCTGAATGATTGGTTATTTGGTTAGGTGCTAGATAATGGTGATGTTAATGAAGCCTACAAAGTCTGTAGCTATTTGAAAATCCCTTTAAACACACTGAATTATTGTCTTTGGCCAAGAATGGGAAAAAATAATTAATCTTTTATCAGCATTTTTCCTTTTAGGAGTTCGTAGTTATGGCTAACCATTCTTCAAGCTTGAACATAGAAATAACATAAAATTACGAATACTCTAAAAGTTTTGGTGAATCAACAACTATTATAGACAAGTTTGGTGTTCTCTTCAAATGTTTTTCCCTTGCCTCACCCCTCTGTGCTGGTTGCATTTGTGTGATAATTCATATTGATGTTTGGCGTGTTTGGCAGCAAGATGATATTCGTAACTATATAGATGACTCGGTAAAGCATGGTGTCCATCTTTCGTTGTTCAGAAAAGAACGTATTGGTGGTGATTCTCATGGGATCTCCTATTGGTAATTCACATTCCTTGCAGTCTTATAATTTATTCACTTATACAGTTGTGCCAAAATTTTCTTCTATAGTAGGATAGGTGTACTAGATTTATTAATCTGTGATTTTGGAATCTTATTCTCATTATGTATTTGCTTTCTACATAGGTTTGAAGACGATCCTATAATTGGTCATCGACTATATCGGGAAATTAGGAAGGTTGAAGTGAAGAAAGGAAAGGGGAGGAACATACCTCCTATTTCTAGTTCATCTTTCCAGTGGGAAACAGTTGCAACTAATTTGGACGAGTTCCTGGATGTTTGTGTGAGTTATTTGTTTTTATCCTACCAATTTCCTGCTTTAATATTAATGGCCATAGACTTTGCCATATTATGTCCTGGAACTATTGTTTTTCTCAAATTTTATCCCATGTAGAGCAAGTTAGATAAATAATGTTGCAAAATTAACCAGAAGGAAATTTAGGCCTTTTTTTCTCATGGTTCTGCATATTCCAATTTTATTCTAGTGTTGTTTATTTTGAAGCTGAGTTGACAAAACTAGTCCTTCGTTTAGGGTTACCAAATTCCATGTCATAGTATACCTTTGTTTTAAAGTTATCCAGTCTACTTAAAATTGTTTCTCTCGTGAAATTAGAAAACGAGAAATTTGTACGGACTACTGTTTCCTGTCCCAACCTCAAGTGGTTTATTTATATATGGGAGGGTTTGTTCTGCAAGGAGGCTGCAGAAGTGAAGAGAGAGATGAAGCTTCCCTTTCCTGCCTTGTGTGCTTAATGATATTTATGACATATGGGAATCATGTATCTTGTTTGTTTCTCTGTTGTGTACTGTAAGTGGTATGTTAAGTACATTCTATAATGGCAAAACTTGAATGAGAAGATCACCTTCCTTTCCTCTTATCAAACCTTTGGGGCAGTTCACATCCATGTAATGGTATAAATAGATATCTTATTTGTGGTTGTGCATAGTTCTGAAGACTTCTATGTATTCCTGGTTTGTGATTACTGGAATTGCCTGAGATTCTTGAGGTGGAGCAGAATTTATGGGTGTGCAATTGACTGTGTTATCCACTCTGTGAGCTTGTCTGGAAAGTGAGCTGGATCTTAATGAGTAGAACCATATTACTGCTGAATCTCAGTATTCTACTTGTTACATCTTCTCTGAACTTGGTAAAAAAAAAGAATGGAGAAGGTTTGGGCTAAGATTGTGTTCTTTTTTTCTGTGTTGGGGTGTAGATGGATTGGGAGAAGTGAGGTAGGTGTTGTTACTGCTCTTTTCTAAAATATGGATATATGACTTGTTTCTAATGAGTGTTGAATGGTCAATGAATTCTCTGGCAGAGTTAAAAGGCGTCATTTCTTTCGGTAAAATGAACTTGTGCATGGGTAGTAATATCTCATGGCTCTCAGACTTGCACATAAGTTCTTATAGGAAAGCTTTTTAGGCCCACATAGAAAATGGCATGAGAGGAATGGGCACAAGAACTATGATGGACCTACATTGATCAACTTTCTTGGGAAATTGAATAGAAGTACTTAAATAATATGTGCAAGTAGTGGATCACCAGGAGTTGAGCAAATGCATTTTTGTAGAATTGCCATTTATAATCTAGCCTGATTTGGAAAATAGTAGCTACAACAAGAAGGGAGATCGGTATATTTCATACAAGGAAAACAAGATTAACATGCTCTACAAGAAGTATGTTGCAAATCCCTTAAGAGTTATTATGATCTAGTTTCAGAAATTTGCTACCCTCTCTGACCAAAATTTATGAACTAGAGTCATAAATTTACCCATTCATTCTCCAAACTCCAAATGATCCACAATTAGATTATCAATAGAAAATTTCTGCCTCAGAATTCTGTCAAGTTTAGATCTTTGACTCGACCTCTATATCTGATAGTACAATAATAGTATAACCAATTTAACTTCGTGTTTTAGAACTCTGTCATGGTTCCCTTAGAACTTCATCCTGAATCATGTTTCCCAATTGTGGTTTTCCCCATTAACATTGTAAAGTCCTTCAAACAAAATTCCGTACTTTTTATTTTTTTTAATATTATGATCTTTTTACTTGCAGGAGAAGCTCTTTTCAAGTAAAAATAGAACAGAGGCTTCACTTGGGAAAAAATTGAAAAATGACATGCTTCCTGAGATTGAGAAGGTTCATAAGGTAACACACCATTCCAGAGGAGTTCTATGGTCAACCTGTGTTTGTATGAATTTTCTTAATTGTTTGCTTTGGTTCTTTCAAGACACTGTATTTATATGATAATCTTATACCTTTTCTCTATGGTTTACATGGAATTGACCTTTGATCAGCGAAAAGAGAGGATGTTAAAGAAACAACACAGGCAAGCTCTTATGTTGGACGGTGTGATGAATATGGATGGCATTGCTGCTGGTCGCTCTCTCCGGGATAGGAAGCCAGTCACCTATACATTTGGTATGAGAGAATTTCGTTGGGGAACATGAAGCAAGTTCTACTAATATGGCATTTGCTTCTCTTTTCTTTTTAACATAGGGTCTTAACTTACTGTGCTTCTATCTTTTGGATGAATTTTGCATCCTCTTTGGGTCATATTTTAGACTTAAATACACTTGTCATGTTATTATCACAAATCTAGCAACTGATAACTGGTGGTTAAAGACTTAAAAGTTATTTTTGGTATTTCTTGAAAAATCACCATTACACTATTATAATGCCTTGTATTAATTATATTGATGGTAGCAGTGGTTGACATTCTTTATGCATCCATAAGGCATCCCGTTGTCATCTTATTATCTCTTGTTTCCCTCTGCTGTATTATTCTTGAATCTTGTGTTCTTTAAGGTACGTTTTCTTGTATTTTGGTGGTTTCTTGTGTGTTCTCTACCTATCTACTGCTGTATATTATATTGTACTTAGTTATTGGTCTTTGTTGTGCTCTCATGGTTTATTCGTTTAGTTATTTTCCTTGTGTATTTGTCCAGATAACCGATCATTTAGTGATGCAGATTCTGGTTAGTGGTTGTTGGTTTCATAGCAAAAGTAGTGGATGCCTTTTTACGTATTACCTGGCATAAGGCCAGAAATGAACGTTTTTGAAATTATATCATGATAGAATCCCTTTAGAAAAGAATGTTTTTTGGTCCCCCCACTTCTTGTTTTCAATTGTGTAAGTTTGGTCTGCTTGTTAGCATTAAGAAAACCATAATACAAATCGGATCTGAATATGAGTGAAGTTCATGTTTGCTGACAAGCTAAGAACTTTGCTAAGTGTCTTGTTATAGGTTCTAATGGTTTGAGCTGAAGACACTCTGTAATTCAGAAGAATTTTTGTTGATTTCATTTGCCATGTATTCTTGAAGTTGGATGAAACCCCCACCATGCATGAATCAAGGCATATATGGATTGTCCTAATATTCCATATATTGACTGTTATGCTTCTGTCTCTTATACATATATGATATTATGACACAAATCATTTGGACTGTTTTTCATCTTTAATTTGATGAATTTTCAGCAGTAAAGATGGAATTTGGAGTTTACTCTTTGGAAAACTGCAACTGTTGACTCCTATGATTCCTTGTATATATATCATGTGTCCATATATTTTATACTGGTATGAAAATTTCCTAAAAGATCGTGAAGTTCCAAGATCAGGCAATATAGACCTGAAAAAATAAATATGAAGCACAGGTGAAAGACAAATAAATATAGTCCATAGTGTTTGTAGTATGATTAGTAGTGCTTTTCTATTTCCGTGTTCATTAGAATTTTACTTCTATGTATCTTGGTATGATTATTTTATTTTCTGCTGTGAGCTTGTATCACTATTAAGTCTCATAATAATTGCTTTAACATCCAATTATTTTACTGGACTTTGCAGATGATTATGATAGATCAATAAATGAGGCTATCAAGATAACCAAGTAAGAATCTCAGTATTCTTTGTTTTCCTTTCATAGCCAATACCATCAAAAGATTTCTGCTCATTTCTTGTTTTCTTTGTTCTTACATCAGAAAGAAACAATTGTCCCCAGAGCCCCCCATGGGCCCCATGACTAGGAGAGAAGCTGCAATGAAACTGGAAGCTTCGACAAATGGTAAATGGGGTGGTCCTTCACAATCTACTAATGCGCTCTCCCCAAAATCACCCGATTACGATGAATTTTATGATAACCATGGGGCTGACCAACAATTGGATCGCAGGTACTTACCGCAATACCTTACTTTTTTGGTTGCCTAGGATATTTATTTTTCTAATTGATGTACAGTAATCGCCGGAGGCAGAGGCCTCAACGTTATTCTGCAAAAGAATTTGTTGAAGCAGTTACAGATAATGAAGCAGACTTCGATAGTGATGATGATATCGTGGGTGAAGCTGTATACGATGAAGAATATTTAAGACAAAGGAAACAGAGGAGGAAATCATACAGCAGTTCAGAGGGAGATGATGAGTATCATTGGGATGATGAGAATCCTGAAGAGGAAGAAGAGGAAGAGGATGATTCGTTGAGTCCAAGTGAGGAGAGTGATGAGCCCCCAAAATTTAAGAAACTACCTGGCCGCACCAGAAGGGAAACTAAATTGAGGTCTGTTGATGAGCTCCAGTTAGGCTTAAGACGCAGTAAGAGGGCAACCAGAAACCTTATCAATTACAGACAGTACGAGCTATCAGATTCAGAGACTGAATCAGTAAAGCATGAGAAGTCAGTTGCCTCCGATGAACCCTCAGAAGCAAGTGGTAATGCAGAGTTTTCAATGTTAAGTGAAGACTCAGAGGAAAATTTGGATGACGAAGACATGAAAGTTGATCAGCCAGTGGAAGAGGAGCAGCATGAAACAGAAGAAAAAGAAGAGCAACAACAAACTAATCCACCTGAAATATCAACTAGTCCTCGTCAAGATGAAGTTGAAAGTGGCCAAAAGAGGCGGTTTCTTGATCTAAATGAGCTTGCCCCTGGTTCTGGCTTTGATGATGGTCCCAACTCGATGATGAAAGATGATGATAATGATGACTTCTAGAGTTTCCCCACTTCACCAGAAAGAAGGGTTTTGGTTTTTCCTTGGAGAAGCTGATTGTATGATAGATAACATATAAAATTTTGTGGCAAGTCCACTCCACAAAGGAAGTTACAAGTATGAGTGTTCTTCCTTGGGAATTTTTAAGCAACTGCCACCCGGATGCAGTCATTTACGCGGAATCCTGCTGGGAGCAACGTGATGCTGAGAAACTTATGTAGATTTGAGTAGTCATTTTTTAGAACGTCGTCTACAATTCAACAAAACCAATCGGATATGGAGGGGAAATTTGTCTGAGTTCTTTACTGTATCCAGTCAGTGTACAATAACCTTTTAACTAATATTTGTAATGGAAGTATTTGGCTTTTAGATTATTCAATTTCCCACCACCTTTTATGCTTGCTTGCCCCAGTAATGGCTACCCCATATTGAACTTTCTGTTTGAGGTTGAATCCGATGTGATGGGATGGCTCTGCCATTGAAATAAACATTTCTATTAGGAGGCTGGTTTTTATACATTGTTAGTGCGGTCCATGTTCCTTGAAGCACTGAAAAATGTGTAGTACTAATAACAACAAACCAGCAACCAAATTTTCAGTAGAAAGTAGTAATAGGATATGCTAAGATTGATTGAGAATTCAATACTATATAGTAGGTAGAGTTTGAGTTTTATCCTAATTGGGCTAGATGCATCTTCAGTTGCCTTATGTGCTCATCCACTCATTTATGCCATCTCTACTGGGTCCTCTTTTGCCTCTTGAAGTTCTTTGATCATCTCGTGTGACTTTGCTTCATCATGTGCCTTTTCACAGTCTTGTGGGGCTTGTTCTGTCTTGACTTCATCAGGTGACTTTTCACACTCTTTTGTGGCTTGTTCTGTCTTGAGCTCATCAGGTGCCCGATCAGACAATTCCTTGGCTTGTTCCATCTTGCCTTCATCAGGTGCTTGGTCAGACCCTTCCATAGGTTCTTTTGTCTCTGCTTTCTTGGCTTTTTTTGTCTTTGCTTCCTCAAGAGCTTGTATCAATCTCGTAAGGGATTTCTCTGCATCTTCTTTCATTGATTTTGGCATGAGATTTTCTGCAACATCTGCTGGCGTAATCTTTGTTACCTCTATCAATTGCCTAATTGACTCAAACACGGGATGTGATTCCAGCAGCAGATAATTCTTTGCAAGAACTTTAAATGCCTCGAAACTGCAGTAGGAAAGCTCAATATGCATGTCCATTCGACCCCTTCTCGTGAGAGCAGGATCCAACTTTTCAACATGATTAGTAGTAAAAACAATGATCCTCTCCCCTCCACAAGCAGACCAGAGCCCATCAATGAAATTCAGCAATCCTGAAAGGGTGACTTTGCTCCCACTCTGTTCCATTCTGGAACCTGTTGTTTTCCTGCTATTATCAGTTGCCTTTTCTTGAGAATTCTCCTGTTTCTTCTTCTTCCTCTGACCGGTAAGGTCAAGGGAGCAATCAATATCCTCAATCACAATGATTGATTTGCCTGAAGTTTCAGACAACAGCTTCCTGAGTTCTGTGTTGTCTCTTACAGATGTTAGCTCAATATCATAAACATCATAATCCAATAAATTTGCCATTGCTGCAATCATGGTTGATTTCCCAGTACCCGGGGGACCATATAAAAGATAACCCCTCTTCCATGCCTTTCCAATTCTAGCATAGAAATCTTTACTCTTGGAAAAAGTCAGAAGATCTTCAACAATTGCTTCCTTCTTCTCTGGGTCCATTGCCAATGTATCAAATCTTGCAGGATGATCAAACAAGATATAGTTCCAACTAGACCTTTGGTGGCAGTTTGTGTAGAGCTTCCTCTGCCTATTCCTTTGGCTGATTTCTGTTCCTGTCTTGATAACATGCTCCAAATAAGGCCCAAACACCAGATCCCTATACTTCTTGTGGAACACAAGCTTGTAATATTTCTTTTCCACTTCAGGCAAGGAAGAAAAAGATATTGATCTTCTCCATGGCCTAGTTCTTCCAGACTTCCATTCCACTTCCACTCCTCGAAATTCATCAGTGACTCTCTCATAATCATCCATGCTGAAAATCATCCTGTTGCTGTCTCTTACCTTCTCTGCTTTGAGTCTTTTCACCTTCTTCGGCGATTCGAGACTGAGATATGCCTCAACTGTGGCAAAGGCTTCATGAGGCTTGAGATTGTTACCAAGAAACTCGTGGATTGATATCTGAATATAAGGGTTGAAGAAGTAGCTCACTTTCCTGGAGAAGTTCTCAGCAGCAGTGATGATTTCTCTTGGACAGTATCTTTGGAACATATCCCAAGCCAAGAACAGACTGAAAATTGTGGAACCAATTGTTCCTAGGAGTCCTGGGAGGATCGGTATCACTCTGGGCTTCATCATTGTTGGGGAGAATAGTAGAAATCAAGAACACAATCATAAGAAGAAATTAGGATTTATGAGATTAGACTATATATATTTATATAAAGAAATTCCTAATCTGAGCCACTTATATATAATAGGACTTAGTTTCTTATTCTAAAAATAATAGGATAATAGTAACTTCCTAATTCAAAAAATTTCAAACATATTGCTGAATTCAATTTAACATGAGGATTTTCTTTTTTTAAAAAAAAATTTAATTTAATTTAATTTTAAATTTATCTTGTAAAAAAAGAAATATTTAATTCTAAACAATTTTAATTATTGAAAATAATAAACACTTTCTGAAATGACATAGAA
The DNA here is from genome assembly GCA_035221335.1 of Echites panduratus. Lineage (NCBI taxonomy): Eukaryota > Viridiplantae > Streptophyta > Magnoliopsida > Gentianales > Apocynaceae > Echites > Echites panduratus. The sequence continues at coordinate 4,967,133 of JAWZTD010000002.1, read as the reverse complement.
AATCACTGAAGGGATAGGTTGATTTCATTAGTTTTGTGTGATCCCCTTTTTTTGCACAAAATTTTTGTGAATTTTTCGGATTCATCTTTGTTGGTCTTTAGTCAAAATTAGTCTATAGGAATATAGTTACTTTTGTCCCTCACCTTATTTGTTTTTTACAAGTTTGACCCTTGGCTTCGAGGACTTTATTGATGGTTCAAAATTCTTTTTTTAATAATCTTTTCTATCCTTCATTAGAAATTTTTTTACTTTTATCTATATAAATTTATTTTAGTTTTTTCTCCTCAAACTTTTATTTTTTTTACACAATTTTTCCAAATGACCAGAAAATATTTTTTGTGCTTTACGATAAGACTCGAAACCTTACCCCTTACAATTGAACTAAAGGACCATAACCAACTCATAAAAATAATTTTTGTTTTATTTTCACATCTAATAGTATATATAATTTTTAATAAAATTCTTTCAAATATTATTAATTTTATATATTCGTATTTCACAAATAACTCTTTTATATATATATATATATATATATATATTCAAAATTACACCCTTGACATATCTATAATTTATAAAGATTTTTTTTTTTTACATGAACTTTATATTCTAATTATTTTATTTAATTAAATTAAAAGTTTCATTTATTTTATGCCTCAAACGTGAGGGGCAAGATTTAAATCCTATTGTAGGTAAAACTTTTATTTTTAAGGATTTAAGTTCAAGATCAATGGTGTAAAAAATAAAAAGGTGAAGGATAAAAAAAGATTAAGAACAAAAAATGACAATTTATCTTATAAAATTACTAAAATACCCTTCTTAGATATGTCCAAAAACTTTCTAAACATGTTTTCTGATGATTTGAACCAATTGTGTAAAAAAAAAAATATTGGAGAATCAAAAAAATTAAAATAAATCAATATGTACCAAAGCTATTAAAAAAATTTTGGATTAGATTTTAAAAAAAAAAAAGAAGTGAGGACTAAAAATACCAATTTTCTTTAGTCTATAACACAAAATTTTGTACAACGCATCGAGTAATGGTTTTCTATTCATCCGTTTTGTGTGATCCCTTTTTTTGCACAAAAATTTTGTGATTTCGTTCGGATCCACGTTTCCTGGTCTTAGACCAAAATTATTCTATAACACAAAAAATTTTTTTTTCTCCAACATTTACTTGTATTTCCTGTTACAAAATCAATATATATTTTTTTAAAAAAAATTAAATGTCTATAGGGTTTAATTGTTCTTTCAAGATTTCTATAATTTTAAAGATCCAAGCAGTTGAAATTAGAAAAAAATAATAATAAAAAAAAGAAAATTAGGATGAACTCATGCAATTTCGTGATTACTCTCATGTCATTGCATGGAAGTCTACGTCAGATTAATTAGGTCATGTTTTTCTCCTATAAAAAACACCACATTCACACCCAAAAACTAATAGAAAAAGACTTAGAAAAGGAAATAAAGTAAAAAAAATAACTTTAGTAATTAAGAAAATGATGACAAGCTTGGACGGCTTGTTTGTTTCTCTCCGTCTGTCTTCTTGCATTATAAATTTCTATTCACTCTTTTTTTCCTAATGGAACCCTTCCCACCCACCCCACTCTCAGAAATCCCATATTTGGGTTTAAAGGCTCTAATTTTGGCATCTTAAATTTTAATTTTCTCAAATAAATAGATAT
>JAWZTD010000002.1:4890334-4904482 GCA_035221335.1 Echites panduratus | reverse complement strand
ACATCTTGTTGAGGATTATCATGTTTAAGATTCATGCACTTTGTCTTTAATAAGTTCTTTTCCATTCCGCAAATATTTTTCCAGTTTCTTCAAAATACCTATCTTTTTGTTTTTTGCTGGTCCTTAATTGAGATTTTCAGATATGGCACCTTGACTTTCCTATATTTTAACTACACATTGAAACTTACCACGATTATCTAACAATCAGGAAATATTCAACTACAAGATAGCAGCAAGGCCTGATAGAAGGCGTCAATTTGAACAAGAACTTGCATCTGCTATAGAGGTCACTCTTGGAATCTTGACTGTCTGTTTGAGCATTAATGAATTTAAGGAGGAGGTAATCTTTTGTTCCTTGTCTCTCCACTGTCTCTTAAAGAAGCATTCTCTAAGGTTCATTTTTATTCCAATTATTCAGTTGGTTTCCAATGCTTGTCAGTTTTCAGAATAGACTTAGTATAATTGTAGAGAAGATTTTTTGACTCTTTCTAATATCTAAAATTGTTTTGTACTTCTATTTGTTTTTTGTCTCCTTTGTTGATACTTTTGTTGTATCCTCTACCGGTAGCTGTTTTTGGACTTAAAAGTATCAAGAGCACAATACAGAAATGCTATGACAAATTCCTGCAGCACTTAGTGAATTTGTTATTCATTGCCTCTAATTCCTAAGTTAATGTATGGATGAGGACACACCCACCATCTCATCAGTAAATTTTCTTCTTCTTTTGCAGCATATCTTAATTCAATTGAATGACAGGATGATAACACTTGTTTAAGCAATAACCATAATAAAGAAAACTATGCTGAAAAATGACTGTAATGTTTTCTATCTATCATTCTGGCTAAAGTTGAGTGACGAAACTCATTTTCAGGACATGCTTGAGAAGTTCAACTCTTCTTAAAAGTGTGGAAAAACGCAATTTCCATAGCAGTTCAAGGCCTTGCCACAACCCATTCCTTTTCCCACTTCTGTGTGCACCTATTCAGTTTTCTGATATGATACGATTCTTCATTCTTTTCATGTGAATGTTGTTATGATATGTTGGAGCTTCATGAAGTCATTCACTTTGCAAATCGTCTGGTTTATTCTGCTTTCTCATTTTTGTTTTAATCTATTTAATGGACAGGTTCTTGAGGCATTTGCCTCTTGGCTTCGGCTAAGACATAGGTACTCATTTTCTTTTGAAGTGACTGATATTCCAACATTCCATACATTTATAAATTGTCATACTTTTGGATGTTTTCCATGAATCTACTCCCTCATAAAATATGTGATGATGAAAATACGTTGATACTCTGTGTTTTTTCCCAGCTTCATTAACTTCTTGTGAATCTCATTGTTCCTATTCATATTTCTCCAATGGTTTTGGTTCTTTTGCTGGAAAAAAAAAGCCCGTTTTCATGTTCTCCGATTCTGATGTGTGTATTATTGTAGATTTCATTGCTTATTGTGCTCTTATGTCTGTTTGTGCAGAGTTCCTATTCTAGATTCAATTCTCACATTTTATGCTAGGGCTTCATGTACTAAAATTCCACTTCGTGTATCATGCATTTGCATACAATTTTTATCAACCATATGACACACCCTCATAACTCCTTATCTTGCATTTGAAGCAACACACTAAAAAGAAGGAAAAGAAAAAGTAAGCATCCCTTTAACTCTCCTATTTGTAGGTCAGCACACTCATGGGCTCTAAGCTTTATAAGATCATCAGAGCTTATTATTGTATACTTTGTCAACTTAGTGACTGAGTATACTCTGTAACCTTTGAGTTTTTTATTTCAGGATCCCTGCATCTACACTTGCTTCAAATCCGCTAGTGCTTACAGCTCTCTCAACTTTGACTTCTGATGTGCTTTCAGAGGCCTCAGTTAATGGTACAACTTAGAAAAATTTTGCGATTCTTCAATAGTTTGTGACAGTTGCTTCTGAGATTGAAGGGCTGCATTAATGTAGTATTATGAATACCTCATTCTATTGTGGAATTTCATCTTTTATTTACTATTGTTTTCTCAAACCCCCACCCCCACAAAAAAAATAAAAATAAAAATTCCCACATTGACCATGCTAGTCATTCAAAGAATACCAGAATTCTGAGGGAAAATGGGAATCTGTGCTTGAGAATCTTGTCCTTCTGCTTTGTTTTACTGCCTCTATAAACTAGGCAGCATCTACCTGTAGGAATGGGTACTGTATCTCTCAAATGAAATTTACTATTAGAAGTTTGATTCGTTAGTAGAATGAGAATATACATAGCAAATCTAAGTCTCAAAAAAGGAAATGTGAAGCATTGTCACAAGGAGTCTAGAATATTCCGGGAGTCGTTTAATAAAATCTATATTCCCACAATTCTACGGTTTTCTGTATATCTATGGTCTGTCTGACTGTTCTTCATTACTGATGAAAGAAACTGTCCACATAGACTTCTTATCTCAACCAATAAGTAGCAAATCTGGATACCAAATTGACATGATCTAATTGTATTCTCATTATTCTTGTATGCTCCAGTCTGAAAGGTTGCATTTTCTTATGCAATTGATCCCAACCTCTACTGATTTTGATCGCATTTCATTTAATCTACTGCTATGTGCTGTTGCTTTTGCAGTCATTTCTGAATTGATACACTACACAGCAGCTAGACATTCAGAAGATGTTTCCTCACAATTACCCTTAATTCAAGTAATTGTTCCCCGGGTAATGAGCCTCAAAGGACAACTTAGAGATCCTTCAAAGGTATGAGTTGACTAAATTCTTTAGTCGTTGTGCAGTTCCAATGGCTTCATGGTCATTTTTAGCTTAGATGATTTCATGTATTTCTTTTCAAATTAAAAGATTATTGACCTGGTTTTTAGTTTAGGCTTTTTTCCTCTGTTATTTTGTTGATATAATCTGCTCCAAGGGTAAATAACAAAAAATTTGAGATGCTCCAGAATAATTAAGTTTGTCTCCTTCCATGAAAACTTAATTGGATGAATTAGTTCTTTGGCTAAAACAGTCTTTTTTTAAGTTCTTCTGTTAATACCGTTAACTTGCTGCTTTAGCTTCTCTTCACCTGATTGTAGCCCCTTTTCTTGTTGTGATTCAGGATGAGGAGGATGTAAAGGCCATTGCTCGTTTATTTGCTGATATGGGTGATTCATATGTTGAATTGATTGCAACTGGTACATATCAGTTGTTGGCATTTGATTATCTTGTCATTGAGTTGCTTTTTGTTTTCTCTTAGTATACTTGTATTGCGGCTGGAAACTCTTTCTGAGTTCTTGCTGCATGGTGTATTTTTATTCCTTGACGTCTAATTTTTTTCTTCTTTTTATGTATATATGTTATAATATTTCTTAAGTAAAAGACACTAATTTTCAGGTTCTGATGAATCAATGATGATTGTACAAGCATTAATTGAAGTTTCTGCACATCCAGAATTTGACATAGCTTCCATGACATTTAATTTCTGGCATAGCCTTCAGCTGACATTAACTGAAAGGTGAAAATTATCAGAGTTATATTGCTCGCCATTGTAATTGTAAAAATGTTTCTCTACTTGACGTTACCAACTTATCAGGGATTCTTATATACTGCTTGGTGATGAAGCATCTATTGAAGCAGAAAGAACCCGACGGTTGCAGGTTTTTCATTCATCATATGAATCCTTAGTATCCTTGGTGAGTTCTCTGTATTTTTTAACATACAGTTTATAACTAGTGTATTTTTTGTGTGCTGTAAAAAGATAATGTTTGTTTCCTGGGATTCATTTGTGGTGGATTATCTTCTGGCTATTCAATTATATGCGAAAAGTTTTTCATTCAGGGCTGTTATTTATTTATTTTTTTTGTGAACCTTTCGTTCCAAGTATATAATGCATATACTTTTAACTTGAGAGTATGTCCATGCCACTAGTTTAGTGGCAACACATTCAAAAAGGTTTTCTTTATTGAAAAGGCATTCTCTGTGTGTATGTGTGTGTGTATCTCTGTGTCTTAGTGTGTTCTCCTAAATGGAATTTGAGTAGCAGGCTAGTGGGAAGGGATTTTGGTGATTTACTGGTTTATTCTCAACGGACAGGTTAGCTATAAAGTTCAATACCCTGCTGACTATTCAGAGCTTTCAAAGGAGGACCAGAAGGATTTTAAGCAAAACAGATATGGTAATCGTTTGTTGTTCTCAATTGAATTTTTTTTTTTTTAAATTGGTTTACTTTGTTAATATCTATTGTTATTTCAGATATAGGCAGAAACAGTTATATGCATATTCACTTTTCCTTATATGCAATGAAATCACGCCACATCTTGAAAATTTACTTATTCATTTCTTAGCATACACATTCCAGCACCTCTCTGTCATAATGATTTATGTTCTCTCTGTGGTGGAACAATACTTATGAAACAAAATGCTATCATCATTTTTTTGTGGAAGAGATGACGTGTTGCACTCACTGTGAGCTAGTTGTCAAGTCTTTACAATGTTTTTCCTTCCTACCCAAGAAAAAGGATTAAAAAGCCAAATAAGACTTAAGCATGCAGAGCACAGAATAACCCACATGAAGGTTTGGAGTAAGTTGGCCATTTGATTTCTAGATTCTTCTAATTCCGCTTTTCATTTAATGTTAGCTAGATTGCTTACTTTATCCCGATCAGTCTTTAATTTGGAAAAATCCTGGTTGTAATTAATTATTATTGCAATATATTCCATGTCTAAAGGGAAGTAAGAAAGCATTTCTTGCACGGAGAGCTACACTGCACAGTATAGGGGCACATTATCATTTGAAGGACCAAACCTTTCATTTCGTTTTCCCCATTTTTGGGTTACAAATATCTTTGGCAACTGTATTTGAAAAAAATTGGTAATAGGAGAAGTTCTCTTGAGAAATAGTTCAAGAGCTGAAGAAGTGGAGATGAAGTATAACAAGCACCATGTAGTAGGATCTTAGGTCTTCAGATTTGAGCATGATTCTCTTTACTTCTTTGAGTATCATGATGTTATGTGTATACAACACCTTGCAAATTTTAGTGGGTAGGATTATGAGTTTGGCTGTGGATGGTCTTGAATATGGTTTATGGATCCAGGAAATTTATTTTCAACCATTGTTGTCCAGTATATGAATGAAATGCTGACCTGTCTGTTATGCTACCAGCTGTTGCAGATGTTTTAATTGACGCAGCACTTGTTTTAGGCGGTGAAGCTGCATTGAGAATTCTTTACATGAAGCTTGTAGAGGTACTTCCAGAAACGCAAGTCTTCTTAAATTTGGATATAGAAGATTTGATTTAGTTTCTTTGAATTTTCTGATGCTGATGGATTATGATTTTTTATTATTTTAAATTTTATAATCTTGAGGTTTTGGTGGCCAGGTTGTTGGATGAGGTGATGGTGATAACACCTTTAAGTTTTACTTATAAAGAGGAAAAGTAATATAATAAGAAAAATGGTCAGTCATGTTGTAACTAAAGTATTAGCTGCAAATCAGAGTGTTGGGAAAGTTTTTGTGGACCCATCGTCTTGATTCAAGGGGAGCAGCTGAGACAGGGGAGCAGAAGCCTGTAATGAGGCTTCTTATTAAGCCTTAAGGGATGATGTGTGGGCCCAGCTGGTCAATAATGAAAGCTATAGTAGGTGTGAAATTTTGATGCTATGGAAAATCAAATAAGTTGGCTTTATGCCGTGTGATAGAGTTCAGGAGATGTTCTTACACATATCTTCTGGTCATTTTTGCAGCAGCTCATTATTTGACTCTTTCCCCAGATTTTTCTGATTTCCATGTGGTTTTCGCTCACTCTTAGATGTTAGATCTAATTCTAAAAGGCACTTATTCCTGCAAAGGATTATTTTTCGGAATGATGGTTTTGTGCTTATTCACTTATGCTTTTTTGACTTAGTTATTGAAGAGATACCATTGGTGACTTTTAATTGAATTCCATCTTAATGTTATCCAAATCCAAGTTTTGGTTGTCTTCTCTCACAGGCTCTAAGTTGCTGTGGAAAGGATAACTCTCTAGATTGGCGTCCTTCAGAAGCTGCTTTGTACTGTATTCGTGCAATATCGGATTATGTTTCTGTTGTTGAAGCTCAGATAATGCCCCAGGTCTGAACTAGTATAATTTCTTCTGCATATTTGATTCTTTTTGTTATTTGCTTCTGTGGTGTTATGAAACATTTTGGGTAGTTTGAGGTGTGACTTTCCCTGTGACATGTTTCTACACTGATTTGTTCCTTAGCTATTTATTTCGTTCTCTGAGATGGTCTATGTTTATTTTCTGTAGATTATGTCTCTGTTCTCAAAGTTTCCTCATCAGCCTCAACTACTTCACACTGGTAGGTAGCTCTCTGTCTGTCTGTCTCCTGCCTGTAAAATAATTAAATTTCTGAATATTCTTGGAACCTAGAACTAACCATATTTACTTGTTAAATCTTCTGAAACTTTGTTGCTTTTATGATATATGTTTCTCTAGTATGCTTAACCATTGGAGCGTATTCAAAATGGCTTGATGCTTCGTCAAGTGGACTTTCTTTCTTGCCATCAGTCATAGATATCCTGGTCAGGGGTATGAGCATATCCGAAGATTCAGCAGCAGCAGCATCTTTGGCCTTCAGACACATATGTGATGGTAAAGGCTCTTTCCCTTCATTTCTTTTTCTATTGTATTGCTGTCTTGCCATTTTTCTTTGGAAGTACGGAGAAATTATTCAAAAATCTCATGTAAATGGTCCTCATTTTACATATCTATATTGTTTTTATTGTCCCTTTGTTGATGTTTTCCTACTTCAATCTTATGTCTACAAGTTGAGTGGTGGCATTTGTGAATAGGATACCATTGATTCCAAGTGTTGTTTAATTTAAGGTGACATTGCTATTGGACTTCTTAACTTAAAGACATAATTAGAGAAATATTTTAAACTGATTTTGCTTGCATGTACGGGATCACAAAATTCCTCCATAGGATTAGAACTCCTGCAGAATTTCACTTGTCATAGGAGATTTGACTTTTTTGTCTCTGGTAAACAAGCAGTTTTGATTCCTTTGTCAGTCTAATTTTTTAACATATTTCATCTTTTAACAAGTCAGGTATGGCTCGGTGGTTCACTTTCTGTGTCATGTTAAGAAGTATTAGTGGAGTCAGTTTCCTTGAAAACAGAATATTGATTACCTATGTTATTTTCTATTAAGAGATTGCTGTCGGATTTTGTTTTTCTTTTTTATCCTAAACTAGGATTAATACTTTTTTGTTGCTATATTAGCCAAGTTATTGTAAACTTAGTGGATTTTATACCAGGTGCTAGATTTACTGACTTCTGAAGATCTTGATGTCTTGTGGCATTTTACAGTGTGGAAGCAGTATAAGAAGTCTAGAGTTGCCTATATTTGTTAAGGTTTGATTTGAGTATAGATCCCGTACAAGATAAGTTAAATAAACTAAATGAGCCAAGGTTTAAGAAAACATAGCTTGGAAACTCGTATAGGAAAAATCTGATATACTCTGAAACTTGTTTAAGAGGATTCATTTGAACTTAATTATCTAGTCTGAACTCTGAAGATGATATTACAGCTTCTGTTTCTTAAAAATATTAAACCAAGTTAGTTCGAGATGATATTGGGTGTGAATCTGCTTCTTTTCACCATATTCCTAGTAGGTATAAAAAGGGCAAAAAGGCAATGGAGATTTCTTGTTCTGTTGTTTTGGCAGGAGAGTTGAGCTATTTGTTCTTTTATTCTCAGTTTGTTTCTTAAGGATAGAATTCTCATGGGAAGAAAGTATATGAATGATGATGAGAAATCTATAAGAAAGCAAAATAAAAACTATATCAGAAGCACTTGGCTATCCATTTCTATGCCTGTTGCTACAATTCTACAAAAACTCATGGTTCTATCATGTCAATGTCATGAGAGTTTTTTCCTGAGATGGATTTGATATATATTGCCCCAGTCATCTAGCTAGGTAACTGCAGTTAAATGCATTCAAGCTGTCATGTTGTGGCCATATCGGATGACATTTTGAAATTTCCAGAGAGAGAAAACTATGATGTGCAGAAGCACCATTGAGAGGCTCGTGAATTATATCTGTTGTTCGATAGAATATTTATCCTTTGAAATGCTATTGTGCTCACCTTTTACTGAGATTTCTGTGTTTTGCTTCTTAACAAGTACCTTTAGTTGAGATTAGAGACTCATCATGTAATTTGTCTGAGAACCTTCAAATATGCTTATTTTAATGTCTATAATTTCTGAGATTTTATACACAGATCTCTTTGTATATGAAATATTCTTTCATTCTTGCTATCAGTAAGGCTGTGTTTCACTGCAGCTGAATGTTCTCTTTATGTATTTAATTTTCAATGCAGATTGTGGGAAAAAGCTGTGTGGATCCTTAGATGGTCTATTTCAAATATACCAAAGAGCAGTAATTGGGGAGAGTCAATTTAAGGTTTCTGCTGAAGATTCTTTGCATCTAGTTGAGGCTCTAAGGTATTGATGATTTCTTAAAATATTGCTTCTGAAGCAAATATGGAGTTGTCTTATTTTGTATGAAACCTCTTTTCAGCAAAGTTATTACAGAACTTCCTTCAGAGAATGCAAAAAAAGCCCTTGAAGCTTTGTGTTTGCCGGCTGTGGGTCCTTTACAGGTTAGTTCCCTTTCTAGAACTCTTAGATAATTTTTGCTGAGTATGAAAATAACATATGTACAATTCCCAGGAGATCATCAATCAAGGCCCCTTGGTATTGGGGCAAAAAACTGCTCGAGAGCTGACAGTTCATATTGATCGACTTGCAAATATTTTTAGGTATTGTCCATCATCATCGTCATTGTTGTTGTTGATGGTGGTTGTTAAGTTTCTGCTTTTGTTCTCCTTAAATAAAACGCTCGGATTTGGATACTGAAATTGAACATTTATTATTTTGCTGGTTTTTTAATTTTGTAATATTTGGTGTGTTTATTTACATTTACTTGGTTTTCTTGGATTTTAAATATAATTCTACAAATTGGGTCATTTTGGACTCTATTGAAGAATTTTTATGTTTCGTGAATTTCATTTCCTTTTTATCTCTATTTCTCTAGTTATTGATTGTGGAGTGTTTTCAAAATGTAGGCATGTAAATCACCCGGAGGCTGTAGCAGATGCAATTGAGAAGTTGTGGCCAATATTTAAAGCTATCTTTGATCTGTAAATATCATTAAGCTTTATATGTACTTGATGCGCATTTTCCCATACTTCTGTACTCCAATGTCTATATATTATGTTGACCTAATCCTCTCTAATTTATTTATTTGTGGGTGGTGATGTAGTCGTGCTTGGGATATGAGGACAATGGAATCCCTTTGTCGAGCTTGCAAAAATGCTGTAAGTTTAGCTTAATTCAGTCTGTTGCCTCCATGAGACATGGAGATGTATTCTTTTTCATCATTATTTGAATTTATGTTGGGATCTACAACAGTGTCTGATCTACCAATTTCACTGCAAGTAAAGCTTCAGGTTCTCTGGATCTGTAGCGAATGTTTTGTATTTTTGCGTTTTATGTCCTTTTCTTTGTTGCAGTGCTAAATTTAATATATAATTCTTTTTTCTACATCAATCTTGCATTAATTTCCTTTTGGTATCTATTTAAATTGAGCAAGTATAGAAACATATTTTCTTACAAAATTGGATTACTTCGTAGCTTGACATTTCTGTAGGTTAACCTGTTGAGGAGAATGTGAACATGATTTCCTGATTTTACTGTCTGTTATATAAACTTTTCTTATAATAGTCTATATTATATATATAAATATACTATAGGTGAGAACATCTAAAAGGCTCATGGGAGTGACAGTTGGAGTAATTCTGGAGGAGATACAAGCACTATACAAACAACACCATCAACCATGTTTCCTGTACCTATCTAGCGAGGTCATCAAGGTGTGTTTTCTATTTCAGGGATGGCATTTGTTTGCTTATTTCTGTTTATTTTTGAGTAATTTTTGGTACTTTCAGATTTTTGGGTCCGATGCTTCTTGTGCAAACTACCTAAAAGTCTTAATCGAGACTCTCTTTAGCCAAACAGCATGTCTGCTTACTCAGATTCAGGACTTCACTTCCCGGCCAGATATAGCTGACGATTGCTTTTTGTTGGGATCAAGGTGCATTCGGTATTGTCCTCAGCTATTTTTCCCATCACCTGTATTTCCACCACTGGTGGATTGTTCTATGGTTGGAGTGACTGTGCAGCACAGGTCAAGTCTCTCTCAATCTCTCTCTCTCTCTCTCTCTCACACACACACACTCGAACATCAAACACATCCTTTTGACTTTGAGCTTGATTATTTGCATGAATTAGAATATTGCCCTTATTGCAGTCCTTTGTGATTGCGGCATTTTGAGTTGATTACCACACATAACACTACAAGAATTTGTAGGCGATGCTGTCAACCAAAGAAAAATTTGCTTTTATTAATTATTTGTACACCAGAATGTGCTAAGACTAAAATTTAAGTTTCAACTTGTTTGGAGTGTGCTATGATACTGTGAAGCATAAGACAGCATTTTTTTTTATTTTTTCTCCTTTAAGTCCATGTGGACATAAATTTAGTGTCCTGAATTCATAATTTGATAAACATTCTGCTGTGTCCTTTGACTTGCCACCCGACATTTATTTGATTTCATTTTGCCTCAAATGAATTTGAATACGGTTACATTTTACTTGAGCAGATTTTGAAGAACAAAGTTTTGTTTATTCTTGATCCCAAGTTCTTATCATTTTTCACTATCTTCCAGAAAGGTTGCAAATTGGATTATAACTTGACCTGAGCTGTTACTTTCTCATTTCAGGGAGGCTTCCAATTCCATATTGAATTTTTTGTCTGATATATTTGATCTTGGAAACTCTAATCAAGGAGAAGCTTATGTAGCTATAAGGAATAGTGTCATCATTCCACGAGGGGCTACTATAACCCGAATTTTGGTTGCTTCTCTAACTGGAGCACTCCCAAACTCACGTCTGGAGTCGGTAATAACTAGGCTATTGATTGTTTTATAAAAAGTTCATGTTTTTTTCTTTTATGTTCTCATCTCGTCATCCTAGTACTCACTAAAACCTTTGATTGACTGATAGGTTATATACGCTCTATTGGCACTTACTCGAGCATATGGCGTCAAAGCTCTTGAATGGGCAAAGGAGAGTGTTTCACTTATACCATCAACTGCCGTTACAGAGTTGGAAAGGTCCAAGTTCTTGCAAGCTTTGTCCGAAGCAGCATCTGGGGTGCATGCAAATGCTCTCAGGCTTCCAATTGAAGAGTTATCGGAGGTTTGTCGCCGTAATAGAACAGTTCAGGAGATTGTTCAGGGAGCTTTACGGCCGCATGAAGTGCACATAGTCACTGTATCATAGCTGAAGAGCAAACAGAAGGGCCAAATTTTTTCTCTGCCCTTTGTCGGTAGCTGGATTAGTTTACTTTCTTGGCATTTCTCTGCCTATTCTCAATAGTGGTTTGGCGGGGTCATCATTTGCTGGTTTATATTGTCCAATGGAGGTGTGGTGAAGATGAATTTAAAGGTGAAGGCATCTGGGATTTTGATTTTCCTTGACAAATCTTTTTCTTCTTCTTCTTTTTTCTCCTTCCATATTGAGAGAGATCATCATCATTAGGGGCTTCTGAGGGGGTATAGTTATTTATGTTGGCGTGACCAATTTTCCTGGGAAGATCTTTACAGTTTTTGTGTTGTAATTCTGAGATTGTTGTATTTTTACTTGTTCTAACTCAGCTTCATTTTCTCAACAATCATTACAATGTAAAGAACAAAACCTCCCAAAATCTTTTTCATTGTTTTCATATTAATGCAATCAATCTATATAGATTCTTGTACATAATTATGTTGTCACGTGCGATCTGTTTCTTTTCTTCTCTTTGAATGCTTCAGTTTTTGGTTGCTTTATCTTCAACATTTGCTTGCTCTAGTTTTGGATCTATTCCTCCTTTCTTTATTTCAACTTTAATATTTTTTGGTTTTGCCCTTTATTATTATTATTATTAATTGATTTATTTGTGCCCTCCACTTAAGAAGGTATTGTTATAAATCATAATCTTTCTGTCAAGAAACAAAACATATCTTCATCTTTATGAATGTCTGTTCAAAATTTGACATGTCACTCATGACTTGATACTGTTTAATTAAGATAATATTGTTTACTTCCTAAGAAATTTAATAAAAAAAAATTTCAATCTCATCTTTCTTTATCTTATTAAATTTTAGTATTGAACTTGTACTAACATTATCTATTATAAAGATATATTAATTTAAGAAATCTGTATTTCAAAACTTAAAACGGCTTTTAAAAAGAAATCAAGAGAATACAAGAAAACTCTATTTATTGATAAATTTTAATATTTTATTAAAAAATAATGTTGAAAATTTTGTATTGTTTGTTAAATATGTATAAAAAGATCCATACCCAAATAATATAAGCTAGTTTTAAAAACATTAGAGAATAAAATCAAAATTCTAAAATGGTTCAAGAATGACTTACATATTTTACCTAAATACAATAATATACTAAATAAGAAAAAGTAATTATTAAATAATAATTTAATTGTCAAAAATGTTATTTTTTTAGAAAATATTCTGCAATTGAACAAACATACCCGATGTAAAAGAAAGAAACACTGATAAAGGACATACTCTATGTGACTTAAAGTAGGTGTTTGAGGTTCAGCTTGAACATGCATTATTAAAAAAAAAATTAAAAAAAAAAACACTGATAAAGGACCAAGTGGGGTCGCAACTTGCAATTTGGCCAAATCAAGCGGCCGTGAATGTAAATTTCCCAAGAAAAGTCAAATATTGAGGATCTATCCTTCTCCGTTCATTCCCTCCGAGCAAATTTTTGGCAAGATTTCATGCATCAGCAATCAATTATTGCAGTTCCAACCTCAGATCCTCTCTCTTTCTGCCTGTCTGTCTGTCTGCTTATTGTTTAGAGAGACTAAAATGTAATCCTTCATCCTTCATAGCCTGGCCAAGTTGATTCTGGGCTGGCTTCTTCCGATAAAACCATTCGGCAGAACCAAGGGAAAAAAAGATTGATCCAATTGCAGCAAGAATTACACCATGAACATGGTGCCTGCAGCGGAGAATAAGAAGAAGACTCTCCATTCGATGTTAGCTAGCAGGCTTAGTAGCTTAAAAATCCCACCTTCTTCCTCTTCTTCCACCGCTGATCCCGACCTTGATTTCTCAGAACTATTTGGTCCTGCTCCGGCTTCCTCAACTCCCACTGGACTTTTTCTGGGTGACCCACAAGTAATTCACAACCGGTCTCACTCCTTTGTCGGTCCATCTCCGAGATTCACGCTCTCAAAGTCCTTGCCTTCTCATCAAGAACTTGATTCTGCAAGTGAAAATGATGATGAGAATGAAGAGGAAGAAGTGAATGATGAGAAGAGTGATGGGAATATAGATGCTGTTACTAATAGTGAGTATCTGAAGGTGAAAGATAGTGAGGAAGTGAGAAGGATTGGGCCAGGGGACTTTGAGATATTGAGGGTTATTGGAAAGGGTGCATTTGGGAAGGTTTTTCAGGTGAGGAAGAAGGACACCAATGGAATATCTAAAAATGGTGATGGTGATGGGATTTTTGCAATGAAGGTGATGAGAAAAGACACTATAATAAAGAACAATCATGTTGATTACATGAAGGCTGAGAGGGATATTCTAACTAAAGTTGTGCATCCTTTCATTGTTCAGCTTAGATATTCTTTCCAGGTACTTTTGTGATCATCAATTTACTCTATTTCTTTCTCTGTCTCTGTTTGGCTAATTTCAGATTGATATTCCTTCTGTTTTACTTTTAAATACCTGCTATTTGCATGTATGAGGAGTTCAGATGAATTTTAGATCTTCTATCCATTGATTACTTTAGTGTTGATTGAGAAACGCTTACTTTGTTGATTGAGAAAAAATATAGAAGATTGAAAAGAACCTACTCTGTAGGATAAAAAGAAAATGGAATATTATGAAATCTGTATTTTTTTTTTATTTAACTGATGTAATCTCATGCATTTTCTTGACTAAAGCGGCAGGAATTATTTAGGCATAATTGTTTAAATATACTAATTTCTTCCCAAACTGTCCTGATAGGACATAAGGTAGTTCTATAATTATGACTTCCAACTAAAGCGGAT
>JAWZTD010000002.1:4809613-4823136 GCA_035221335.1 Echites panduratus | reverse complement strand
CCTACAATGTCACTGCAAAAGCAGAAGCAAAGCTCAGTGGCAGCGGCACGTGACTTGAAACAAAGAGTTCTCACGTGCCTCCACAAACTCTCCGACCGAGATACCCATGGCGCGGCGGCATTGGAGCTCGAAAACATTGCGGGATCTCTGTCTGCCGACACGCTGCCGTCGTTTATCTCCTCTGTCACCTCCACCGACACCACTGATAAATCAGCTGTCCGGAAGCAATGCCTTAACTTGATTTCTCATCTTGCTGTCCACCATGGAAATGCACTCGCTCCTTACCTCTCCAAGCTTCTTTCTGCAATCCTCCGTCGGCTCCGGGATCAGGACTCTGCTATTCGGTCCACCTGCGTCTCAGCTGCTGCAGCCATTGCTACTAATGTTACTAGACCTTCGTTCTCATCCGTGTCTAAGCCATTTCTCGAGGCTCTCTTTACTGAAACGGAGCTCAATTCTCAGATCGGCACTGCTATGTGTTTGTCGGCTATAACTGTGGCGGCTCCTGAGCCGGATGTGGTCTTGTTGAGGAAGATGATGGGGAAGTTTGAAAGGTTGGTCAAGTGTGATGTGTTTAAGGCGAAAGCGGCCGTCTTGATGTTGATTGGCAGTGTAGTTGAAGTTGGTACTGTTGCCGGTAGTCAGCAGATTTTGGGTAATTTGATGCCTTGCTTGGTGGATTTCTTGAGTAGTGAAGATTGGGCCGCCAGGAAGGCCGCTGCAGAAGTTTTGACGAAACTTGCTGTGGTGGAAAGGGAGGCATTGCCGGAGTTTAAGGCATCAAGTTGGAAGACTTTTGAAGCTAAAAGATTTGATAAGGTATTTAATTATAATATAAAGGAAGTATATTATGATAATGTTTACTTCTTTTAAATCTATTGATTTGATTATATAGGTCAAGGTAGTTAGGGAAACAATGAACAAGATGCTTGAAGTGTGGAAAGAGGTTGCTGATGGGTTGGATGAGGAGCCAGTGCATCTTGAATCACAAGCTTCAACTAAAGGTATGTGCCTGCTCTTTTCATCCCCTCTTATATATATGTTTGATGCAAAGATTGAGTTTGTTTTGATGTTCATGTTAGAAAATTCGTTTTCCCGATGGTAAATTAATTGAAATCTAAATTCTCTACTGTTGTAGGAACTGATTTATAATGGATTAATACAATACAGATCATACAATGCATTTACCCCCTTTGAGTTGTTATCATTCATTTGTTTAATTCCACCGGTATTCTTCGAGATAAACAGCTATTTTTTCCTCTAAATGTGTGTTTAATCTACGGTTTGATCTTTGAAATCGTTTCTGAGTTAATCCATTACTTTCTTGAGGTACTGAGATGTTAACCCTTCTTTCTTTATTTTTTTTTGTCCTTGATCAGTGGTAGAGAACGGAAGTGATGGACGTTATCCACTTGTGTCTGGAACTTCATGCACTATTACTACCAATGCACCTCAAGCAAGAAAGACAATTTTCAGTAACAAGTCAATCTTTTGTGACGGTTCTGCTGTTACTACAGCCAGAAAAAGAAGTTCACTAAATGGTGCCGACAGAAAAACAGGTCCAGCAATGTTCCGGAAACTGGACCGTAAAAAGCCTGCTACTACAGATGACAATCCACAGGGCAGAGATGAGAAATTTCTAGAGAAAGGAGAGGACAGAGAAAAGTTTACAAAACCAGAGGCAAAAAGGACCCTTTTTGGTAAATCTGGATCACGTGTGGCCCCATATCAGGATGAAAAGTCGGAATCTATAGTGGTTGTAAGTAATGGTACTGGTGATATTCCAAGGAACAAGAAAGAGAGTGAGGATCTGTCTTTGATCCGTAAGCAACTTGTTCAAATTGAAACTCAACAGTCCAATTTGATGGATCTCCTTCAGGTATTTACTTCATTCCTGATGGTCACATTGTCTCTGAAAATTTGACAACTTTGTTGTGACGTAGAGTTATATGTAAATTCATGTGATCTCCATTTCCATTATCATCTGCAGAATATCATATTTCTGTCTAGGATGTAGGATCTTACCTAAGAGAACAATTGTGTAATAGAAAATGGATTTGAACAAAATTTGATGGTTGTGCAGCATTGCTAAAACAGTCACAAGGATGTTCTTTATACCAATAGAAGCTATTATATAGATCATAAATGTGTTTTTACCGGATGATTTGCAAAGAACTTTCTTTTGGGTCTCATGGTCAAACTGTGTTCAGTTCTTGAATATGTTATTTTGTTGGATATGTCGTCCCTTGTTCATTTTTTTGGTTGGTAGGATGCATAGATCACTGATTTTTATGGGAAGTATCTACTATAAAGAGAGAACGTTTCTTACATTTTTCCCTCTTGCATTTTAATCCAGAAATTCATGGGGAGCTCACAGAATGGAATGCGTTCTCTTGAATCTCGTGTTCATGGTCTGGAGCTGGCATTAGATGAGATATCCTTTGACTTAGCTGTGACAACTGGAAGGATGTCAAGTGGTGGCTCAGCAGGAGCCACATGTTGCAGACTTCCGGGTGCAGAATTCCTTAGTTCAAAGCTCTGGAAGAAGACAGAAGGTCGGTCTGCAGCGTCACGGTACACTGCTACCAGTGGAACTCAACCAGCATCGAACCTGCATAACATTGCTAATAGAACTGTGAATCCTGAAGCGTTTTTGCCTGATAACAGGAGTTCTCGGATCCAAGGTGGTCACGCTGTCATAGTGAACCCTTTGGCTAAGATCCCTAGTGACTCCCAAGGAATTTCAGATGTCTCTTCAAATAGAATGTTAAAAAATGTTCGCATTGCTGTGTGATGTCACGAGTATGTTCAATTCTACAGTATTACATGCAGGTATCCTTTTTCCATTTTCTGTTGACAGAAATAATGTTTTAGAACTAGTCCTGCAGTTCTTTTGATTGCATTCGATTGGCATGTCCACTTCAGAATACCATCGTTAAACTGTTGTATGTGTGGTATAAGATTGAGAATCTCAAATGCACAGCTCTTTACCTGGGAAGGATGAGAGATTGATCACATAATACCAGATTTTGACACATTATTAACACAATATGGTGGATGCAAGATGGCTCATTGAGAGTAATAGTTGTTTGATTATTTCCAGGAAAAAAAAAAAAAAAAACCCTTATTGTTAGTTCCTCATGCTTGAAGTAATATGCAGCATTAAATTGACGTTGCTTGATAGATCTTATCTCTCTGGTTCACTTGTTGGTTGATCAATTACCAAGGACAAAGAAAGAGCTCCTCGGTTAATCATAGAGCTCAATATTTCTGTACCTGACACCTCTTGCAATTACATTTGACATTTTCTCCAGAGAAAACAGTACTTTCTAAACAAGAAGGGTACTAACAAGATACTTCTTTCTGATTTTTCAGGCCATAATAGCTTTGGTACGCTGTCAAGTTTCGATGGTCCCTCTGAAAAGTAAAGATACGATCAACTTACCGTTGAATCTTTGATTGCCAACTGGCGGAAGGAGAGGAGCATCTATTAGCCTATTTTGCTTCTACGCTGCACTTGACTGAGCATAGTGATATGGAGTTCCTTGTTCCTTTTTGTCAAACCGAATGCTGTGAGAACAGAGGGGGGTCTAACGCGAATCACGGATCTGTATAGGAAAAAAAATTTCCCCTTTTCTTTTTTCTTTTATTCTTTTCCATTCTTTGGAACTTGATATCTACTTGCTCTGAAGTTAATACAAATCAATGTTGATGCTGATATGTTCGGAAGGCCCCTGTAATGCCATAGATGACCATGAATTCCCAAAACCAGTACCCTAAGACTAAAGACTACTAATCCTAACTTCCGTAATCTTCTGGTGGAACTTGTACCATGGTTTGTCATGACAAGCGTAATAACTGATGTGACTGAAGGAGAAATAGAAAAGAACAGATAGAAAGAGCGTGGTAAGAATGTCTCCGTTCGAAGTCGAGCAATAAAAGGGAAACTTACTGGGGACAGACTGTCCCGAGTGCCGACAAATAAACCACCTTCTTTGCTAGCGTATTACCATAAAAACTAACTCTTTAAAATAGTTGCTGCAAAATATAATACTGAGTCAATGCAAAAGTATAGCGTACCAGTTCCTCCCTTTTTATTTTTGTAGGAGAAAATAATGATGATGAAAACAGCATGTGCTTGTGGAATGGCATATGGTGATGATGATAGAGTGGTTATATTTGGTCCCATTTCTTTCGTGGAATAGTCTTTTATTTATATGATTGATGAGATGACCAACCACCGACCATCAAAATCGAAGCTGTTATCTCTGCATATTGGAATCTTTCGTACAATATTGAATATTATAGTCGGTAACAGCGACCAAATAGTGAGCTTAAAAGATAGTACTCGAGAGACACATGGCATGCGTTCTTGAGCAAACACCATCTCCTGCAAAACCTCAGTGAGGATTTATCGTTTGGTAAATGTGGAAGCGATCATTGGCATCACCGAAGGAGGTAGGGTAATCATTGGCCAGGAATTAAGATTGTGATATGGAGTTTGGAGAAAAGTGTGGGGATAATTTGAACTTATTTTTCACGCCATGAATCCATGATTTCCAAGTAGCAAAAGCCCCTCTTATTTGTTTACGTTTCAAGGGAAATCAATCTTTGGCGTAATTGAAGACAAACTATTCCCATCTTTTTTCGACTAGTGCTAAACCAGCATTTTTCTGCACAAGTAATCATAAGAGGGAAAGCTGGAATCTCCCGAGACATTGGGCTGTAGTAAAGATTACATTACCATATATCCGGCAGAATAATGCTTGCTTCTATAATTGAATTGAAGCATCCTACCTAATAAAACATATCTCCTGAGAATAGAATGGATCATTCTCTCTAACATGAAAGAACATAAGTTTTGTCTAATCCGTTGTTACAACAACAACCAAGATGGATGAAAGGATGTTTATTGCCTGAAAGACTGCTTAGTGAGTAAATGGTTGTACGATAAGAAAGAATTGTCCAAAATCAAATATAAGGAGTGATTGAGCATGGTGCCCTGACTTGTTAAATGCAATGATGACCTGCGAGTAATGGGCATTGAGGGCCTTGATTACTCTGTTACCTCAGCATCTATCAATGAAATTACTAACCATAAACTTGAAATAAACCATTGATTCTCACAGCATTTAATTGTCTACTGACAATATGAAAGTAAAGCAGAAAAATAGAAAGGGGTATATTTAATCGACTATGTCGTATAATATCCAAAACTATGGTGGTTGTTCAACCTTAAAGAACCTCCACAAAATTCATTCTGGCTTCTGATAATCAGATCCCTCCTTTTCAATCTTCTGCAACAAGAAAGCCATATATCAGGCTGGAGTTCTAACCCAGTACCAAAACTATCCAAAAAGAAGCCAAAGCAGCTCAATTCATGAGGACTGAAAAATGGCATACTAAAGCATTATTTTATGAGGAATGTAGCAACTAGAAGCAGAGTATTTCTTGCACAAAATGAGAATTCTAGATTCCACTCTGAAGTTTGAAGAGTATAGGAAGAAAAATTTTAGGAGGTTTCAAATTTTGAAGGTTGTACTTTTATGATACGAAATAATCCTAAGAAATAACTAGGATTTTTTATAATATGACCATTAGATAGGAAAAAACCCAAACAACAATCAGCCATTTAAAGAGCAGAGAACACCGTATTTGTCCCAGTTAATGTTCAGGGTAAGAACTCCACCTATAACCAAGTTCATTTTCTTTCAACTAGCATAAATATGAAATAGAGTACGGCGGCCGTCAAAAACCCTGCGGGGAGGGGAGCTCAGATATATAATACACATGCAAATTATGATAGGAAGATGATCAGTTCTCATTATTTGGCTCTTGAATTTTATATTTTCTTGATCAAAATACAAGGAAGATAAGAAGACAGCACATGCAAAATGCTTGGTTCTTCGATAAACTTACAAATATGAATCAAAACTTGGAGATACATAAATTATTTGGATCTAACAAATACAAATAGTACAAATTTCAGAGAATCAAGAATACAAAAGATTATCTAAGAAACTGCTCAGTAAATCCAAACTCTATCTGGAATATAATAATCACAGCTACTTTTGGCAAATGCTAAAATGACGCCAAGCCTACCCCTTTGTTTAAGAAGTAAGGCAGGTTACAATACTCAATTAAAAGAAAAGAAAATTAATAATAATTTTAAACAACAATATGATTAGCACCTGCAATATAATTATTCTGGTTTTCAATTATTAGCAACATTGGCAGCCTTGCAAGATTTATTACCTTGTCCTTTTTTCACTAGCAAAACAGGAAAAGAGTTGCCGGGAGGGGGGGGGGGGGAGTTCCTACTCCAAATGAAGCTACTTGTACATTACAGATGGAGCAGGAAAAAGATTCTGACTTTCCACCTTCAGCACCATCTATTGATGAATTCTTTATGATATCAATTTAAAGTTCACTGATTAGTCTAAAACGGCAATTTACTCAAATGAAATTCGACGGGATTTCTATGTTTCCAAAAACCTCGGGGATTTTGAGTTTCAAGATAGCTCCAACAATTCCCCACCGATCCCAGTACAACCATACACCAAAAAGACAATCAAAATATCTTGATTATCGTGTCTAGTGCATCCTCAACTCCATTAGCAACAAAGAAGAGAAATAATAAAACCAAATTATACAGTGTTAAGCCGCTAGGGATTTGAGACGAAGATTGAGAAAGAGGAGGGATTGAGAGAGGCAAACCGATTGTGCATTGTGCCAAGAAAAGCCACGGTAGACGTTGATGGAGAGAGTTCCAGCGAGATAAATGGTGGCCACTCCTAGTCCGGCCGTGAAGGCCCTGAACACCCACTCCCCTGCTTTGCCCGCAACTCCCATTGCTGTTTCTGCTCCGACGGTGGACTAAAGTGGTAAAACTCAACTACTGCAGATCCCAGAAAGACAGAAGGTGAAAAAGGGAAAGTTCTCCAGCTACGTCGCCGTTTCGAAAATGGCTCCGGCGCTCCACAACTTAGTAGTCTTTCCTCTGAAATAAGTTATCTTTCCAATTAAATATACTTTATCTTCCAATATTTATAAATCATTTGTCATTAAATATTTTTTTTATTATTATATTATCCTAACTCTCACATCTCTATTCTCTTTTATTAGAATAGTAAATAAAAACATTTTTACTACAATGTTTCTGCTTCCACCTCAATTCAAATTCATTTTATTGATATTTATGGAGGTCTTAGAATTCCATCCAACAGACATTCTCTATTATCTTCATCTATTGTTTCCACCGTATCGTTTTCTCTCACCCTATAAAATATGTTCTCTCATTCCTTCTCAATGTTATTTTCCAGTAAGAATATTTTAAAGGAAGAAAAAAAAAAAACTTTTACCTCGATATCTACAGAAAAAACTAGAATGTGATCTTTCCCAGATGCTATGACCTTAGATTTTGTCCATTCGAGGATCAAAAGAACCTACCATGATGTTTGAGAACCTCTTATGTTGCTTAACAATTTCTCCAGAACTATGGGAACGATTCAACTCAAAATTACATACAGTTAAGAGTAACAAATTAATATATAGCATCATTATAGTTAACAGGTGAAGATCTAGTAATTCTTTCTTGAGTAAATAAAAATCGGCCATATGTTAATTCCAAGTTGGTGCATCTCTGCAATTAGAATGCCAGACAACTGTTTGCAGTTCCCTCTTGCTCTATTATATCTTCCGAATGGTGCCATGGAATTGATGATACGTTCACTGCCACCACTTCTTCTCAGATAGGGAGATAAGCTGCAAGAAAATGAGAAGGGAAGAGAAATCTATGAACTCCACACTTGCCAGAATGAGAATAAGAAGATGCTCTCCCCACCCCCACCCCCCCACAGTCACCCTTTCTGTCCTTCTCTGTAATCAAAATTCTAGGTAGAGATAAGCAGCGTCTGCAATGTAAAAGTTTTATTAACCCCTAACTTAATCATGTAAACATGTGCTGTGTATCATGCAGACATACACTAAAGGTTCCAAACACAAATCAAACTTGAACTTGCATACAATAAGAAAGTAGCAAGTCACTCCAGAAACAATGCTAACACCAAATAGAGAAAAGGGTTGAAGAAAAAAATGATTAAGTGGATTTTGAATAAACCAAACAGCTTATTAAAAGAAGCTCAAACTGCCACACCAGCAATACTCCAGCCAGATTCGTGATGTTTCTAGATTTTGGAATGAAAACACATTAGGCATAAAACAGAAATTCATTTTAAAAGGTCAAGTGAAATGTAATTATTCGTTTGGGTAGTGAGATTTTTTTTTTTTTTTTTGGGAGGGGGGGGGTAGTTAAATAGGGTGGTAATAATTAAACAATGTCAATCAGAAAATGATGAACAGGCAGGAAATGAAACTTAATGGTCGGTATGGAACAAGAACCTGTTTAAGTTGAGGTGAAGTTTTGTCTCCTAACAAATATTATACCAAGTCAGCAAAAGGCAAACAAAATGAGCATCTATTTCAGTAGTCAAGTTGACCTAGCAAATGATTCAGAAAAGATGAGAATTAGAAACCACCTAGGATATTGCAGTAGGAGAAATGATATGTCTGGAATGAATGAGCTGGCATCTTGATTTGGAACCACTAGTGGGCAGTATCAAAGTTAATTTTGAATGTCAAGATAAAACTCAGAGCATCAATTTTCAAATGAAACTATGCCATTATTCAAGGACTTCCCAATGTTGCTTTTTTTATATTTCTCCATTTGCTTTAATCAGCAATATTAAAAACAACACTCCAATTAGAACCCTACAAATGAGGCTAGAAGTCATTGGGTGCACAAGTCATTGGGTGCACTGGAAAACTGAATGAGAGAAAGATTATAAATCAGATACAAGACTTGCTTCTGGTCAGGTAACCTTACAAGTTTTGTGTTCTCTTCTGTTCTGTTTCCTTTCCCTCTTGTTTCCAATTTTATGATTTGAGTGGTGAGGAGTGGTTGGTCATTGACTATCTAGAATTTCAAAAGAGTCCAAATCAAAAGAATTGAGGCAAGTTTTAGAGCTTAGGTTAAACAAGGAAACAAATGATGGTTAAAATTGACTTTTAACATTCTTTCATATGATGGATGCCTCATTGTTTCACTCGGTGACAAGGGGTATCAAACTTGATGAATCAATATTCCCAATATCAATATAAAAAGGATCAAGCTCATCTCCTCCAATTCAGTATAATGCCGTGTTAAGTTGATTTGAGTTAATTGCCATTCCTTCCTGAAACAGTTTTGTATGGTAATAGAAGTAAAGAAATTAACAAGATTCAGCAAACCAGAAACAATCTCCAGTCTCATAATTGCTAAATATCTTTTAGAGAGCATGAGTTTCATAAAATCATTGGGAAAGAGTTAAATCTTAACTTTCTAAGGCACACAGATAAGTTTTGAACAATATGCAACACAAATTCTTCTATTGAACATCTCATTGCACCCACACAAAGGTTCTTTGCTTCTATACTCATCAAACATGACTCAAGGAGGCAAAAGAATTGAGGACATCTAAGCATATATTATGGTTCTATGTTATGGAGAAGGTTACATACAATAAATCGGCTATGATCTTGGCTCAAGAAAGCTCAAGAAAGGGTCATGCACCTAATTTAATGCAATAAGGCATAATAAGTGGAGTAGGATGGCTCTAAAAGGATGGAAAAAAGATATTATAAGCTGTAACTGTTAGCACACAATAAATAAATCAAAAATGATAATGAAAAGGAGGAGCAAATTGGTCAGGGTTTTGGAGATGAAGACACTAGAGACATACCAAAAATGTATCCCAAACAGATTTAAAGGGTAATCCTAATATGAGATTTAAGATCATTAAACAAATAATGAATGGAAACTGGCAAAATCTTTTGTGAAGGTAATACCATTATAATGAGTACACCCTCAAACAGATCCAGAAAGAACAGTGATACATACATCCTACTACTGTGTGACAAGCATTCAAGATAGAGTCATGAATTTAGATGAGCATCACAATAACCTGATTTTCCAGTTGACAGAACTCTAAAGGCTCCAACTAGCTAGGCTAGCAGTGATACTAAGACAAACATCTTACAGGGTCAAATATGTAAGAGGAATAATGTAGGAAGTCATAAAAGAAACTCTCACGTAAGATAAATTAGGAGGAGAGTTAAACAAACCTGACGAGCAACCTGTGCTAGGCGTCGACTGTCTCTAGATGATTCTGTAATCAGGTTGTCCTTCTCTTGTTCCAAAATATCAAATTTTTTGTCCAATGCCTGCCTCTTGAAAGTTTCCTTCTCAACAGAAGATGTCCCATTAGATTCACTCACAAATTCTTTCTTCCGTTTTCTATGAAATGTGTACTTGATGACTCTTTCATTGCTAGGCTGAGTAGGAGTTTCATGAGCCACATCATTTGCCTCCGATTTTGGTAATAGACCAATAACTTTCTCATCATCTCCTTCACCTGTGGGAACCTTAGAATTGTCTATAGAGCCAAGCTTCTGTTGTGCATAGACCAACTTTTCCGGGACCTTTTTGTTATTTACTTGGTTTTCATCTAAATGAGACTCAACAAGCTCTGCTTCTGCTTCATTGTCGGAAATCAGAGCAGAACTTGTCTGTGGTCCTAGTTCTGAAGACATTCTTTGAGCCAATTGAGATGCACCTTCATCAACATCAACATTAGTTTCAACAGGACTAGGATAAGTTTTCATGCAGGAAACATCAGGTGATTGATCAGTTCTCAAAATCTGATCAGGAAGATTTTTTGATAAGGTAAACCTGTTCCTATATCTATTAGCCCGCTTCTTTTTCACACTGAAGGACTGGATAGGTTTCCAGCTGCAAAGTTGGCCATCTGCAAATTGTACTTTCTTCTTAAAATTTCTCTGATTTTTCATTCCACGAGTTGGTGTGTGATTGATTTCTTCAGCATTTTCATTTTCTTGAGCTGGAATCTCATTATTCTTTTTAGTCATTTTCCCAGAAAGTGAAAGTTCTTTATCCAAGAGGTTCCCTTCCAATGCACGAATTCTTTGAGTACACCCATTTCGGTATAGCTCAGGCTCTTTGCTTCTCAGAATTATAGAGGGTAGATCTGGACAGCCAGTGTAAGAATTGCCTATATTAGGCATAGTTGGATAAAATTTAGGACACTCATTTCTCTGACAGGGATTTGTATTCCTCATTTCACCAGTAGCAACATGCTCAAATTCTTTTTCTGGATTATGAAACATAATCGATTCAGAAGAATGGTATCTGTTCTCCTCAGATATTTCTCCTTGTGTGACATAGCTGCCCTCAGCCAGATTCTGTTCTTTATTGTTTCTCACCCACTCCAGTTCCGACTGCACTTCTCTAAGCTCTTCTCTGAGGTCCTTAACAATATCTTCAGCTTCTTGAAGTTGAGCTTCAAGTTCATCAATCTTTTTCTGCTGATTCAGTGATGTCAGTTCTGCTTCAGTGATCTGCAAAGGTGGCTGCATTGTTAAGCCCATGAATTATGGGGAAGATATTCGACATAAAAAATTCAATTATGTACAATTGCTAAAAATATTTCTGTTCACTGCACTTAGTCATGCAGTTCTCCAGAAATAGAGGACAAATAATAAAGCTCAAGGAAAAATCTCAAGATAACTGCTCCGCTTGCAAGAAACAAACAAGCTGTGCAAAGAAGGTTCTGGGAAGCAATTAATGGCAACTTAATCATTATGTGATCCCACATGAAAGCAGCCATATCACATTTAAATTTGTGAACCAAAAAGGCTGCTAATTCGGCCTAAGTTTAGAAAATTTTCAGTAAAACAAGCTCAACATGAACTAAAATGAAAATTTCAATTCCCTTTTAGTTGATTTCAGAAAACTAATCCAACGATTGATGATGCTCTGTTCCTTCCCAGAGAGCAAGTAGTGCTTGAAGCTTAAATCAAGTGCAGCACTTCTAGATAAGTCTCTCAAAATCAGATGCTTCAACGAGTCAATTAGTCCAGAATCCTTTTGACCAAATTTCAGACATCAAAGTTTTATGGTCACAAGTGCGACTTATCTCTTCAAGCTCTTCTCCACTTGCTATACTGATTCTCACTGAGGACTGAGGACAAAAAATAAAAGAGCCAGAAGTAATAAAGTACTTGGTTCAGAACCATAACTTATATAAGGAAAGTTTACCTATTGTCTTGGAACTTATGAAAAAACTAAAACAAACAAAAATGAAGATGAAATGATAGTCAGAACTCCATATTCCAGAGTATAACTGATAAGCAATATAGTCTAGAGATCATGTCAACCAAACAAATGTAAGTCATACTCTGCAACTCAATCTACAAATAATTTCAAAGCAGCAGATAGAGCTCATTACCCTGCTACTGAAAATATAGGCAATGGTGGATCAAAAGAAAACACAAATCAGTAAAGCAACTCCATCTGATTTTTGGTAGCAGACTATTTCTCATAATCCCTGTAAGGGAAAAATCAACACTAAACAAGATATATACAGACACGAAAAGAAAGCCTTTAAACTTCCATATCACATCGCTAGTCCTCAGGGAAATCTAAAGTAGACTCTGGCACAACCAAAGAAAAGAAATATTCTTTTGCATCAAAGCATCTCAACATTCACTACCCACTTGAAGCCCTTCTTTTTTGTTCCCATTTCAAATAATTAAGATACAATTATAAATTCTTATGAGACGAAAAAAATTTAACTAATGGTCTCCCAAAAAATCTCAGCTTTTGGAGTTCCAAGAAACTAAATCTTCAAATCGCTTAAAAGTCGGTTCATTTCCCATTTCATCAAACTACTAAAAACTAACAGTGAAAGAATACACAAAGGGTAGCGCTATTTGGAAAAAAAAAAATTTGACCAAAATTTGGCCAAACCACTCCATTTTGAAACCCAAAATCCATCACTCCATTCAAAAGGGAAAAAAAGGTCACCTTTGAATCCATCATCTGCTTTAGCCTAAGCAGCATCCGCAGGGCCTCGTCTTTCGCCACCCGAAGCTCATGCTGAAACCGTTGAGCCTTCCTCTCCGACATCATTATCCTCGCAGCCGCCTCCTTCGCCGTGTTCAAGATTATGTCCGCATAGGCTTTCTGCAAAGCCGTTAATCTCTACAACCCCCAAAAATCCAAGCACAAAAGAAAAGCAAAAACCCATCATCAAACAGAAACCCATTTCCAAAAACATCATGAAAATCAAATAAAGATCATCAAAATTCAATGACCATCGTTCTAGCCTTTCAAAACCAACAAAATCAAAGAAACGGTTAAAACAAGAATCAGTTAGGTAGTTGGTTGTTAAGTGGCCCAAGTAAGGTGGTTGAAGCGGCTGCGCCACAGGCAGGCGGTGCTTAAGGAAAGAATATTGAATAAAATTTATTAATTACCTCATCGGCGGCCATTGTCGAAGAATCCTTAAAGCATAAGGCTAGAGAGAGAAAATAACAGTACTTGTAGTTGGGTTCGGACCAAAAGTTGAAAGACGGGGTTAGTTTCTTCCCAGTAGCTGTCTGTTATGAACTGAAGCTTCTGTTTC
>JAWZTD010000002.1:4730802-4759369 GCA_035221335.1 Echites panduratus | reverse complement strand
GGGTCCACTACAGCCGTCCAAATCACATCATTCACACCCACGTATCATTATTATTATATCGTATTATTATTTCCTCTTAATACATTTTGTCACTTAAAACAAAGAAAAAAGAATATTTCTAAATCATAAAAGTTAAATCTTCAATTTATTTAAATGACTAAGTAACCAAGAAATATTATCTCAGAGGGCGGTAATAATCTTGCAGCAATCCACTCAAACGACAATGTGGAAAGAAAATAACTACAAGTGAGAGTGGTTTAAAGATTCTTGTGAGATAGTAAAGTGCATTGCACTGCGCATACCGTAGTCACGGAGCCAATGTGTAATTCAACGACTATTTCCGAATATGTTTGTGGATATTTATGTTGAAAAGTCATAGTTATATTTCCTCTATAATTTATATTTAATCTTGTGAGAAGATTAGTTGGTTTGGCCAGGTAAAGTCAAGAAATACGATTGGTAAAGAATTTTCAAATATGATTAATAAAGAATAACTATAAATAGAATTATATCTT
Organism: Echites panduratus; assembly: GCA_035221335.1. Lineage (NCBI taxonomy): Eukaryota > Viridiplantae > Streptophyta > Magnoliopsida > Gentianales > Apocynaceae > Echites > Echites panduratus. The sequence continues at coordinate 4,758,854 of JAWZTD010000002.1, read as the reverse complement.
TGAAGAGTTGTGTAGAAAGTTAAGAAAGTAAGAACCTATTGAGAGAGAAAGAACTTAAAGAATTTTTGGAGAAATCAAGAACATGAGGAGTTCTTGGAGTAAAAACCTGAAGAATTCTTTTTGAGAGAGTTTTTTTTAGGGATTTGTAAAATCTTTTGTTTTATCTATTTTAGTGAAATAGAAGTACTTTTCTCTCTAAATTGTTGTTTCTTCTATCTCTATACAGAAACAAAGCGGATTCGATCAATCCAACTCCTATTTTTTTGGGTTGTTATTTTGGAAGTTTTGCATAGCAAAATTCTATCTTCACATTGTTAAAATTATGACAGATTTTACTACCTCTATTGATAAACTCAATAATAATAATTATGAGTCATAGAGTACAGTATGAAGGTTTACCTAGCAGATAGGATTTATAGAATATAGTAAATGGGAAGGATACAACACCACCATGGGAGGCCAGATGCACAGACACGACTTTCAACACTTCAATCTCAACTCCTACAAGACCAGATGTTGCACCTCAAATGCACTCTGATGCCTTAAAGAAGTGGGAGGTTAAGGCAGGTAAAGTCATGTATGCTTTAACTGTAGCTGTGTGGAGGATGGGCTTCTATAGCGGATCAAAGCTGCCAGACTACGAAGGAAGCATATGATATCTTGGTTGCAATTTTTTTCCAAGAAGAATGATGTAAAATTACAAAGGCTAAAAAATGAGCTTTTGTAGATCTCCTCAAGAAATATGTTTGTGAGTAATACTTTTGAAAGGTGAAATCTCTCTCTGACGAGATTTCTAAAATAGATTCTAAAAATGGTATCACGCAAACTAGGATGAAAAGAATTATCATTCATGGATTACAGGTAGAGTATAAGAGTATTATCATAACAACTCGAGGTTAGGCAACCGAGCTAACTTTAGAAAAATTGGAGAGAAGAGAAGAGAAAGATATATTCAAAGAAACCAAGATAGAGGTTTCCAGTCAGGGGGAGCTCGAGGAGCTCAAAACAATCGAAGTGGTCAAAATCGATGGCAACCCAATGATCATCAAAGTGATGAATGCTTCAATTGCAGCAAGAAGGGACATTATGCAAAAAAATTGCTTGTCCAAGAAAGTTGAAGGAAATGTTGCAACATCCTCTAAGAACGAGAATCCTTGAGAAGAAGATTTTAACTTCGAGACATACCTATTTGTGGAGGAGGTAGACACGGCTGATGCAAGAGAAAAAGGCCCAATAGAGGAATTTTCAATTACTGCAGTATGTGAATAGTTAGTCAACAATGAGAATGATTGGATTATTGATTTGGGTTGTTTCAATCATATGATTGGGTATGATTTGAAGTTCTTGCACATGACTAAGTACAATGGAGACAGAGTTATTGTAGTAACAAACAATACACATATATCAATAGCCCGCATTGGCAAGACAAAGCTGCCACAAAAGGATGGCCATGAACAAGTCTAACTGCAGAATGTTTATCATGTCCTAGGGATGAAGAAGAACATGTTGTCAGTACCCCAATTGACTATTTTAGGTAATTAGGTATTGTTTAGGCCAGAAGATGTGAAGGTGCATAGAGATTTGAAGATCATGGATACATCATTTATGGAAGGAAAGAAAATGGAGACTATCTATGTAATGTCAGCCTATGTTGACAAGGCTAGGAGAAATGACACCGGTGACTTGTGACATGCACGACTAGGACATGTCAACTACAACAAATTGAAAATCGTGATGCAGAAGTCGATGCCAAAAGGACTTCCACAACTCGAGATCCACGATGGCATTATTTATGTTGGATGTCAATATGGTAAGGTACATCAATTGCCTTACAAGGAGTCAAAGTTTAAAGCTAAGAAGCCGTTGGATTTGGTCCACTCAAATTTGCTTGGAAAGATCAAACAAGTATCAACTAGTGGTTATCAATGCATGATAACTTTTATTGATGACTTCTCAAGATATGTGTAGGAATATTTTTTAAAACATAAAGATGAAGATTTAGCAAAATTCAAGGAATTCAATAACTACCTCAAGGAGTGCCACATCAGGGGACAACTTACTCATGCAAACACTACACAATAGAATGTCATAGCTTGGAGGAAGAACCACCACCTAGCAGAGACATGTAGAAGTCTTTTCCATCCAAAAATATTAATACCAGGTTCTAGGTGGAGTGCATGAAGACAGTAATCTATATCACCAATAGGCTACCACAACTGAGGCTGGAATTTGTCTCACCATTTGAGAAGTTGTGTAATGTAAGGCCAACCGTCAATTACTTTTGAGTATTTGTTTATTTATGTGTTTACTTCCAATGCTTCTTTATAATATATGATCAACAAAAGAAAGGATGGAGATGTTGTGATCCAAATACAAATAAGGTTTATATTTCACGAAATGTTGTATTCGATGATACATCATCATGGTTTGAAAATAAGGCAGTGTTACCCAATATACAGGAACTGCAAGAAAATCTACAAATTAAGTTGTAGCTAGAATCATCTCAAGACTGTGGTGATCAAACAGTATGAAAGAAACCAAAATCCCTAACGGATAGACAATCACAGGAGTCAGAGGTACAATCCAAGGCAAGAAGTCTATGGAGAACAGGTATCCATGAAACATCGGAGGAATTGCAGACCAGTCAGCTGGAAAAGCATCGACAGGAGTTGTCACAACCTCAAGTACAAAGGTTTACAAGAGAGAAGCGACCATATCCAAGGTACATAGATGTTCTATATGTTGAAGTCAAGGAGCCAACTACCTTCGAAGAAGTATCAAATAGTCTAGAGTGGAGGAAGGCCATAAAGGAAGAGATTTTGGCACTAAAGCAAAATCAAACTTGGGATTTACTGTCAAAACCTAAATATGTCAGGCTCATATCTTGCAAATGGGTTTACAAGTGGAAGATTCGCCTAGGAGGTCAGATAAAGCGATACAAGGTTCGATTAATTGTTCGTGGGTTCTCTCATGAGTATGTCATTGACTATGATGAGATGTTCAGTCCAGTGGCAAAGATTACTATAGTAGGAAAGCTGACAATAAGGTGGAGTGTTGAAAAGTCATAGTCATGTTTTGCATGTAAACTATATTTCTTCTTATCAGAAGGTTGGTTGGTTTGGTGAAGCAAAGTCAAGAAATACGGTTTTTGAAGAATTTTTAAATACGGTTGATAAAGAATAGTCAAATACAATTGATGAAGAATAGTTATAAATAGAGCCATATTTGTAAAGAGTTGTGTAAAACGTTGAGAAAACAAAAAACTAGAGAGTTGAGAGAGTAAAAATCTAGAGAGTTTTTGGAAAGAGTAAGAACCTTGAGAGTTCTTGAAGAAAGAACATGGAGAGTTCTTTTTGAGAGAGTTTTTATAGGGATTTATAAAATCTGTTGAAATAGAAGTACTTTTCTCTCTAAATTATTGTTCCTTCAATCTCCATACAGAAAATTTCCTAACAATCTATGCATGCATACTTATAGTATAGGAGAAGTTGCGTAACTGTTGGGTTGGGATGAGTTTTCCTGTACGGTCTAAATATGTCATTGCAGTTGTAAAGCAGCAAAAAGATTCACTGAGGGCACTGCAAATGTTCAATTCCGTGGAAAAAGGAAGACGAGTTTACGTACAATTTGTTAACATACAAATACATGATTGAAAAACTTACATGGTTCATGGAGAATGTGGAAATATCAAATTTCAGGTAAATAGAAGGAAAGGCTGATCAAGAGAGATGTTTTGAATGAAGTTTTGAGTGATACATTTAAGTTTCGTCCTATATATCCTCTTCCTTATACATTCAACTGTTGCCTGCATTCTTGAACCAAATTTGCATTGATGCCCCGACAATGCACCCACAAGATGTACTGCAAACTTCCTTAGAAACCGATCATAGCTTGGGAGGGGATTTATACCAACCCCATTGATCATCAGAAATGTACTGTGTAACTTGCTTGATATTCAAGTAGTTCTCGAGGCCCCTGAAAAACAGACGATATGTATGAAATCATCTCATATATAACAGAGATTTTTGTGCATTTTTTGGACCTGAAATAAATCCTATTAAGAATCTTATGCAAAATAAGATGTATTAGTGATTTTCTGTTCTTAAGCACTTGGTGATACATGTGTCCCTAGGATGGAAGGATACCCCCTTGTACTCCAGGAATGCAGTGTATTTTTCACTTTTTCAGAAAAAAATAACTAAAAAATAAGGATCGAGACCGTTACCATTCTCCCAGTTCACGACCAAAACCACTACGTTTTTTCCCACCCCAAGGAGCTTGAGAGAAGCCTGGCTGTGAACAATTAATCCAAACAATCCCAGCCTGGAAAGCCTGCCCCAGTTCAAAGAAAAGAAAGATTGGATGAGGCATTGAACAACTGAGAGGAAGTTCCAGAAGTTAAAGGGTCAGCAGGTTAAGTGGACCTTTGTCACACGCTCGCATCTATCCAGATCTTTTGACAAAACAGCAGCACCCAATCCATATCTGTAAAAGTTTTCACCACAAACAAATAAGCCATAAAATCCAGGTCATTTCTACGGATACAATGGAGTACATTACAGCCACTAGCAGATATGAGAATAAAACTGACTGGGTGTCATTTGCTAGTTCAATGGCTTCTTCTTCAGTTGAAAACGTCTTCACACACAGAACTGGTCCAAATACTTCCTCTCTCCAGATTTGCATGTTCGTAGTTACATCAGTAATAATTGTTGGTTCGACAAAGAATCCTTTTTCTAAATGCTGTAACAACCATGGAATGGAATTACTTAACCTCGTGATTGAATTCTGAAAGAGCAGAGCTTCAGACCAAAAGGTAGTGTTACCTCGGGACGTTTCCCACCATATAATACCGTTGCTCCTTCACTTTTAGCAGTTGAGATGAAATTCATAATCTTCCTATACTGAAATGTAATACAAGTTTAAAGCATTAGAATAAACGGTAGATAATTTGTGGCATGAATTTTAGATGCACTTAAAAAAAATCTTGAGACTTCCAATATGGATGAAAGAAGTTTATTTATATTTGCAGATACATTTGGCACGACATAGACCATAAACATCTAGGACTTCCAATGCTTTGAACAAATTTCAAATCTATTAATGAAAAAGAGCACTAAAATCATTCACTCCCTTTGCCAAATTACACCACATGGTACTTTGTTGATTACGCATTTTCTTATGTTTAAAAGAGAATATAGCATAGAAAAATGATTAAGATTGAATTAATTAACTCAGATTACATTAGCAGACTAGAATCGGAATTCTCCCCCATCTGAGCAATCAGTCCATTTGAGACATGGTAGCTTTCCTTTTTCCACTCAATAGTCCCCCCCCCCCCCAAAAAAAAACCAACACTTGCCCGCCAAAAAAAAAAAGAAAAAGAAAAGAATAACAGTAAGAACAAGAGCATTTTCAGCTTTTCAATATAAAAAAAGAGGCAGAAAAATTGCATCTTTCTACCTGTCCTTGACTAACAACAGGACCAAGCCTGCAGCCATCCTCGAAAGGGTCTGAAACTTTGATGTTTTTGCACCAGTCAACAAGTTTATCCAAGAACTTAGCTGCAATACTATCCTGAAACAATGAGCGCAGGATACAGTTAATTGGAAGTACATCGTGGAAACAAAATTGGACTGACATAACATTCCTTAGATGTTATAGGGGAAATAGACAATTGCCTTGGCCTCACTGATAAAAAGCTTTCTCTACCTTAACAACATAAAATCTACAATTCAACTATTGTCATCCTAAAATTCTACATATATCAGTCTACTATTATCATTCCTTCTCCCTTAATATCTACAAATTGATACAGTTATTGCAAAGATGCTGTTCCCTGCTCTTATCTCATCCACTGGAACATGACTTCATGAAATAAAAAGCAACCAGAAAGCACACATATACACCTAAAAAGACAAATTACAGGAATATTTTTTTCCAGATTTATCTAATGTTTTAAGTTAAAGCTGTTACATTTTATTCTTCAAAGGATAAGAGAAACTTTCCATTTTATTCTTCAAAGAACAAGAAAAACTCAGCAATATCTAAATCTGCAGATCCAAGCCACATCTCAGATCTGCCACATGATATCTTAAATTGGTCAAAGATACGGAACCAAACACAGTGGTACCCTGTGTTCTTCTCACATTTTTCTTCAGCTATGCTAGAACCAAAGAAAAACAAAATCACAAGCGAAAGAAGAATCAGCAAGAAAACCACAATTGTCATTACTACAAAAAGCACAAAATACTAATGAACTGCTGCCCTCGGTAAAAAAAGGAAACACATCTGCATGTAAAATTACATCTGAGCTCAATTTTATTTTGATTAAAGAAGTAAACAATTTGAGTACATGTGCATGCATATCTCAACCAAATTACCTAAGATTCATAGCTGGAAAAGGATATAGAATGAGCAAATCCAGTGAGGTGTGATTTTCTGGATAGTGTAGCAAAATAAGAATTGAGGAAATTATGTTACAGAGCCAGCTCATGATGACAATTGCAATGAGATATTATCTACTTGATGGATTCAGGCTTCAAACTTACATGAACCAGTAGACGGGAGGTTGCACTACAAATCTGGCCATTTGTCCAAAAGCAACCGAACAAAGTCCACTCAGCAGCTGTTTAAATGGACAGAATTACTAAAATTAAAATATTGACATCTTAAGACAAACTATAATTACCAATTACTTGATTTGTTTATTTGTTTCGCAGGTAATCATCTTCTTCCAGTGACAATGATGGATTTGATCCATAAACACGTAATACTGAGTTTTCAAGAAAATAGGCATTAATGCACCCAGTTTAGTTGGCACGAACCTTTATCTAGGTCAACATCGTCAAATACAACTATTGGGCTTTTTCCACCAAGTTCAAGCGTTACTGGCTGCCAAGCAAAATACGTTACTATTGCTCATTCCAAAGGAGAATAATTTGAGTATGACAAAATACCTTAACAACTTGGGCAGCAGCTGTCATTATTTTACTTCCAGTTGCACTGCTGCCAGTGAATGCAATCTGTTTCATTAAGTAGCCATTAGTCTATGGCTGTATGGCATACATCCAAGTAACAGTATAAATGACGGCATGGAATGGAAATATTAGTGAACCTTATCAACATGGGGATGGGATGCCAAAGGAGCCCCAGCCTCTGGCCCCACTCCTGTCACAATGTTAAGAACACCAGGTGGAAGACCAACCTCCATGCATATATCAGCCAACTCCAAGCAGGTACTTAGATTGGATATAATAAAGTTAATTAAGCAGACGATGCAATCCAGGAAAGAAAAACTGGAAGGTGATAAGAACGTACATAGAAGCTAACTCAGATGGCTTAAGTATTGCTGCACATCCTGCAGCAAGAGCAGGAGCTACTTTCCACGTACCCATCAATAGAGGATAATTCCTTTGCATATAAAACCGGGCAAATAATTAATCACCAATTACAAACTTATAACCATCAACGATAAAAATTAGTTTAAAAATTGGATAACCAAAATCATCCTTTAGAATTTCAATTCCCTAGACTGAAGCATAATTACAATCTCTTCCACAAGCCCATAAAAGGAAACAACCATATGATGCTATGGTCTAAAGATTCCCATTAATGTAAAGATACTCTAGCATTGTGTATTACGGAGAGACATCAATAAATGGTGATCTAGTATGGTTATCCTCTGCTGACATTAAAATCTGACCTGGAAACGTTCATTATTTAGTTAAGTCCTTGCATCAAATTACTAGACAAGCCTAAATAGGAATGTACTCATATATACTTCTTTAGTAAACAAAGAAAGAAAAAAGAAGGCTTATAAGCTTCAAAATAAGGAACAGATTCTTTATGCCGATATGATTGAATATCCAATAACAACTATGATTTTATGGAAGAAACTGATGGCAAAACCACAAATAACAGTTCGAAAAGAAGCTAGTACCAAGGGGTAATTAAGCCAACAACACCAATAGGTTCCCTCAGCACATGACACTTCATTGTCTCCATTGGAATAGAAATAGGAGACTTCTGCTTTTGATCCAAAGCTTCAGCAAGATCAGCATAATACTCAAAGCATCCTGCAACATCATCCTTGAAGATGCAAAAACACATAAGCCTAAGTACTGGTATGGCAACAACAAATTTCGTTTAAACTCCCGAACTCTTGAAACGTACCATATCAAAGGAGGCTTCTTCTAGTGGTTTTCCTGAATCAAGGGCTTCAAGTCTGGCTAATTCAGATTTCCTCTCTTTTATCTGGATATGAGCCAAAAGAATGACACCAAGTGTAAATCAAGGCTTTCATTCTCAATATAACTTCAAAACTAAATGATGCAATCCTTCGTTGCCATGTACATGTATTTTTTATATATGAATATCCACCAATCACTTGGAAAACAGCCTACCTCCTCTCCCAAAATTTCAATTAAGTTGCTGCAGTTTTACATTAGAAAAATAAAGTCAAGAGATATTTTAATCAACTGCATTGCATGCTTTAGTTTCCCAACATTGACAAAAAGAAGAGTATAGAAGTAAAATTACCAATAAAAATAAACAGACCGACTGAATCGATTAACATTTATTAATATCCAAAAAAAGGGACCTGGACCTTTTGTTTCTTTTCGAGGTGGAGATTGTAACTAAACTGACATGAGAGTGTTATATTCGAGACCATAAGCACAAATCAAACAAACTTTACACGTACTGTCTTGGATATGAGAGGTTATATGAAAAACATCCTCAAAAATGACTAAAGTCACTGTGGACAGCTAAGTGGTTCAACATCCTTTGTTCAGCTCACATATTTACAAAGTAAAAAGTCTATTTAATTTGCACAAATTAGATAACTTGAATGAAAAATGGCAATTATGATAACTTAAAAAGGGTATAGAATAGATCAATTCCACCTTTGCAGCAATGGCACGTATATATTTTGCACGATGTGCCCCAGTTGCCGAGGCCCAATCTTTGCCCCCGTTTCTAGCAAGAGCTCTGAGTGCAGCTTCCACAGCAAAGTTGACATCTTCAGCAGTAGCTGCAGGAATGTCACCTGTAAAAAATAACAAAAAAAACAACCCATATTTGAAATTAACATTCCTCATCATATACCGACGTTTCTGAAATCCTCAATGCCATCCCTTAGTTATTGCAGTAAACATACTGAACGTATAACTGCTCATCCCCATCGTACCCCTTAGTAAGTAAAACTCAAAACTGAACAACACGAAAAATCTCATTTATTTTAAGGCTAAAATATTTGATGATGCAGTAGTATATAAATCGTCTCCACTTCATTTATATCACAAGAACTAGGAACCATTTTCATTTTCAGTATTGCCTCATACTTCCGTTCTTCCACTAGACAAGGAACAAACAAAACAAGAATTTCAGAGATTAAAACTTTTCCACTCAGTTTCATTCATTCCCAGAAAATCAGAACCCAGAATGAAAAAGAAAAAGGATGAAAGGAAATCAAGAACCACCATGACCTGACGACTTCTCAATCAAGAATTACACACAGAGACATCCGAACTATGAAGAAAGAAATACTAAATTCAAAAAAGGGAATAGTTGAAAGACCAATGATTTCTTCATTTGCCGGGTTGATAATGGGGATTCGATTCTTTTTCACCGGTTCTCTCCATTCTCCATCAATATACAACAGACGAGTGGGTACTGTAGCTGACATTTTCTTTGGAATATCGCCAATAATGCGAACATATGATGTCTTTATACCATGCCATTCATAGGGGAATGGGCTCCACTTTTGCATGTATTCAATTATTAATTCGGATATTTTATTAACGGATTGGAAGCTAGTGAAGATTGTTCACCGTTTGGATTGATTCTATTGTAAGTATTTTTCAAATTGAATAAAATATTTTCGTTTAAAAATTAAAATCAAATCATCTAAAGTCTCAAATTAATTCCGGAAGTGGGAGTACTTTCTTGCATTACTTCTTCTTCTTTTTTTCTATTAAACCTAATCTTTTTCTTCTCCTGTCCTTTCCAAACAAATGTTTTTAAAATCGAACTGGATATCAAACCGGATGGATAGAATTGTTAAGGTCGGATCGGATTCGACCGGATTTGTTCATTTTTTTTTTTAGTAATTTTTATAATTATAAATTAAATAATATAGCATAAAAAATTTATATGAAAATAAATTTTTATTTTTTAAGGAAAAACATATGTTATATAATTTAGTATTAATTTTATTTCGAAAATAATAATTTTGATGTATGGAAATATGATTATAAATAAATAAAAAACTCAAGTAAAAAAGAGATGTAAAAATTTTGATTCTAAAATAACATTTTATTATAACGAAACAAAATAAAACATACAAGATCCAATGGTACAGTAGTAGAACACCCTTCAAAGAAATTTAAGATCTCAGATTCGACACTTAGCCATGACAAATTTTGCAGTCCGGTCCAGCTTTAAAAATACTGTTAAAAACCTTGCTTATAGTGAGAATGAACCCAATAATATGACTTAGAATTTTATCTTGATACATGGAGAACTCAACTACTTTTTCTCGTTACTTTATTTATTTATTTTATATACCCTCTCTTTTTCTTCACAATCCTTCCAAAAACCATGCGACAAAAGTATCCCAATTGTGGGTCTACGGTTGCTAAGTAAAGGTCATTGATTCTCTTTTCAGGGGAATTATTATTTTCAGAAAAAATATTCTATTTTGGTCTCATATATATAAATATATAATTTTTTTTTAAACGTATACGGACTAAGACCGTACAAAGAGAATCTGTCACCCAGTGCTCTATTTTTGTCTTATACGGGGGTATATGATACCTATGATATTTTCTAAGGTAATTCGATCCCACGTGGTAAGATCTTATCTTCATTTTCTTTTTCTTTTCCTCCTCTATCGTTATATTTGGCAAAATCGTCATTTTGGTATTATAATATTTTTTATTTAGTTGGGTAGGTTCATAACTTTTATTTTATCTTTTTGGATCCTATAATTTTTTTTTCGTGTAACTAAATAAATCATTTTTACCTATTTTTTTTACTTTTAGACCAAATAAACCATTTCTTTTTAACTCGTAAGGGTATTTTAACATGTTCACTATATCAAACATTTATAATCAATTTAAATTAAAAAAATCTAACTCATTTTTCATTTACATCTCTAGTTGTGATAAAATAAGTATTTATCAAAATCAGATTATAAATGAAGATAAGGCTGAATTTTTTTAATTTAAATCGATTAGAAGAGGTTGATGTAGTGAACATATTAAAATATCCTTAGGGTTTGAAAAAAAATGGTTTAATTTGTCTAAAAATAAAAAAAAAAGGTAAAAATGACTTATTTGGTTATAAGAAAAAATGTTGTATGATCTAAAAAGATAAAATAAAAATTATGAACTTATATGACTATATAAAAAATATTATAGTACTAAAATGAGGATTTTGCGTTTATATTTTTAATAAATGTTTAAAAAAAATAAATATCTTAACTTTTATTAATCAAAAAATAATAATAATAAAGTCTCAATTGATTTTATTTGCAAAACACCTTATCATTTTGTAAGCTACAAATACAATATTATTATAATTTTAGAAGAGCATTTAAAGAAGAAATCAGACTTAACATTTCAAACAAATAAAATAAAAGGCCAACTGCATGAAAAAGTGATTGCCCCATGTAATTCAATGCACTGTTGGGGCCTAGACTAGACTCCATGATTATTTAAGCTACAATATTGAATCAAATTTCAGACCCTTAATAGCAAAATGTCCACAACTTCTTGGAAGCAAGCATCAATTCTAAGATGTGATTTCTTTAGAGATCTTGAAGAGCAGATTCTTGCAAATACTTATCATATAGCCATCTTGATACGTTAAGAGCATTCCCAGTACTTCTAACTGGAGAAAGTTTCCTACTGCTCTGCCATTCATTTGTAAGTTCAATCCATTCTCTCCTCCAGTTTTCCAGCTGAAAACCATCACCTTTCTCCAAACTTTCTAGCAGAAACTTGAAGTAAATAGCTGCACGAGGGCCGTAATAATCTTGCAGCAATCCACTCCAGTATTTGTTTCCTGAAACAATGTAGAAAGAAAATGAATACAAGTGAGAGTGGCTTAAAGATTCTTTTGAGATAAATGCCTTGAACTGCATATACCATAGTCCCGGAGCAGACTTGCTTCCACTTTTGTGTTGTCAAACCACATTGTAATTTGGGTTCTTGCATTCCATTCAAACTGAAAAATTGGCTGCCTATGTTATACATGATCTATATATGAAGTTCAGAATTCGAAAAGACACTGTTAGTTTGGATTGTGGTTCATACCTGTCTCTTTTGTTCTTCATCTTGAGCCAGTTGCTTGGCACTCTCTAACCATGGCCCTAAAAGTAATCCTTCATGGCATGCTAAAAGGGTATCCATATCCTTCACAAGTTCAAGAAACACTTGACTCAGGCTAGCAGCTGCATGGAGATCAGCTAACCGGTAGGCTTCAATAACCCTCAAGAATAGTTCATTTGCATACTTTGCCAAAGCTTGTCTTGTCAAGTCAATGAGGTCATACCTAATGACAAAGCAAAGGGTGCCTCATCCGTGAAACGATGAGGCAAATTGAGAAATTAATATAGAAGTAGAAAACAAGGAAGCAACTAATGAACTCAAATGATTTGCTCGCATATGAACCTGTATGTGTTGATTTCTGAGAGGTGATTTCCACTTGAAATGAAAAGCCGTAGCGCTTCTAATACTTCTGAAGTTGAGTACCATAAATGAGGTATATAGAAAGAATCAGATAATTTAACTTCCATGGTGGCTCGCTTTGATACGCGTATTGTATTATCTTGAAATGTTCCCCTGAATGTTGCTTGGCGTATTGGAACTGAACCAGGATCAACATCGGGAAATGCCACGATTACATCTCTGTTTTTATCCTGCCCCAGAAAAACAAAGGTTGAGCAAATGTCAGTAAGCAAACCAAGCACTTCGGTAAGTGGAAATATTTGTTGAATACAAATTCAGGAAGAATTAATTTGAAAAATGGAAATGGAGAGCTCAAGCATATATGGCCATGGTGTTTGTTGACAAATTTTGAAAGATTGCAGTAATATCCGCAGTGACAAAAAAAGGTGTATACTTTAAACTAAATGATGCAAAATGCTCATGTTCTAAACATTATAAAAGAAATATCCAATTACTTACTTGGCCTGCATCTGTGCAATTATACAATGTCCCATACAAAATTTTCCAGGCATCTTGCATTTGCTGTACGTATCTCCCATATCGTCTAGTAGCATATAATTCAACCCATTTCTGTAAAAATTAATAAAAAAAATAAAAAGATTGTTAATTTCTACTCAGCAATGGAGAATCGAGGAATATAACAAAATGTTAACATATTAGAAAACATCTTTATAATAGCTTTAAGTGACTAACCAGCCCAAGAACTTGTAAATGAAGGAAATAGAAAAAAATTAATCCAGCAATTTTGCTACTGAACACGCTTCTATTATATCTCTTTCTTTTTTTTCTTCTTCAATCATATTCCATTTCTGATGGACTGATATTCACAGCCATGAACACAGGAGAAAAATCCTTAATTAAAGAGCAAGAGGGTAGTTTATTAAGATCAAGCAAAACATTTCACCTTTCTTCTTTATTTAGAGGCAAAACTTCAACATAGGCTGAACCTTAAAATTACCTTAACATCAACTTTGTCATGCTGAAAAGCCATCTCAGACATGAGATCATAAACAACCGGATTCTGTTCAATACCTTCCATTGACATCCCAACACCAACCTTCAAGCAATAAATATCTTTAGTAAGACATATACCAACTGGATTGGAGAAGTCATCAATATCAAGTATAAAATATCAGATAAATGGCTATACAAAAGAAAACTTGACTTTTTTGAAACTTAAAAGCATCTGTGGTTGGGGAATGAAAGTAGAGGGTGATGGATTTTAAACACAGTTAATGTGATGGAAGTCTCGATAAAGACTTAAATATAGAAAGATAAACAAAAGCTCCTGATCAATCAGTCATGGTGTGGTTTTGGACTCATAAATTTATGTGCTAGGCATAAAGTTCAATCACTGCTGAAAGGAATTAGAAGGCCAAAATGAAAGTGCTCTTATCAGGTTAAACAAGACTCATCACATATGCTTTGTTATTGTAAATAAGAAGTTGTAAGGAAATGTTAGTGGCAAAGCAAACCATTCAAAGGGAGACAGGGATCTTTCTGATAATGAAGTTAGAAGTTACCATAGATAACAAAGTTTAAGAAGATTCGATACTTGCAACTAGATGCAACTAACATTGCAGGAAACGATAAAGAAGAAATCTTTCTCAGAACTCCAAATAAGAATATAATCAGCAGACTTGCCAAGGTTGAATTTTCACTTATACGGGCTTCAACTGGTCCTGACCCCACAGCATCCAAAATGCCATACATCTCAATGTTTGCAGCAAAATTGTGCAGCATACACCTGGATAATAACAATTCAAATTAGAAACAAGCAAAAGAAACAACACAAGCTTATTCAGAAGGTTCCTATCATTAGACTTGAGCATAATGCTTTAGTAGGAGGATCAGAAATGCGTTCGGGGTTATTTCTACCTCAAAAAAAGGGAAAAACACACACACTCACAGAATAATCCATAAATACCCATAAAGTTAGTGTCATCTCCATTAATAGCTCTATCTGGAATTCTAAACAGTCTATTTTCTGCTAAGTGCCACAGCCATTTTTTATCTGAATTTAAAATATAACTACAGCATAAAGAGATAGATCCTGTTATGGTTGCACAAACTTGTGCAATTATAAATATAGTTCAGTATGGTATGAGTCATGAGAGGAAAATAATGTTTCATACACAGACAAGGAAAATATGAGGAACTTTACCAAAATGACTGTGTATACATGTGCATGTATGTGAGTACGTGTCTGGTTTACCCAATATACCAGCTCTACTCCTAAATCAAGAATTGGATAAACAAGAAAACTAACAGAAAGGGCAGATCAATGCTGGTTCCGAAAGAATTGATGCATCATAATAGAAAAACCAAAAGAAAAGAAGGAACAGTATCTCTTTCCAGATATAAGGAATGCCGTAGAACTGCTCTGAAGTAGGCCATATGGGTTTCACTTCAGCAAATAGATCAAGGACTACCATCCTCCCAATAGGAACAGAATGTAAGAGTGCCTGGAATTAATTCAAATTTATTAGTCTAATTGTTTGTAACATTTTAATTATCAAAAAGAAAGAAAGAAAGAAAGAAAAATGTAATGGCCAGGCTGATTCAAAGACTTCAAATTTTGATAATAGGAATATCTTTTAATTTAGAAATTTCAGATGTCGATCTTGATATGAATCAAGCGCTGCAGAGACAGGCATATCTATTGCCCGTCGTACTTGCACAGTTGCAGTGATAATTTTTGGGTATTGCCGATTTTGAATGTTAAAATAGTAAAACAGGCCTATCAGCTTCAAGGACTAGGGTACGCAACAGGCTCAAATTTCAACTCTAACAGTGCTAGAGTTAACTTTATTACAGTTTATTAGTTTATAACCTATAGTTCAATAATCTTTTCTGATAATGAAAAAAGTCCATGAATAACCTTTTCTGCTCTCGTCAATCTAGATATCATGTCTATAGCAGGGTGTACTTTCTCAAAATTGTTCAAGGAACTGGGTGTATTGAACAAACTGAGTGGAAACCTACCTTTAGCAATTAATCACTTGACTACCATCTAAACTACAGATATAACTGACAGATAAATCAACTTTGGAATAATAGAAATTCTTTAGCTTCGGTTTCTTAACTTCTTAAAAATATTCAAGATCAAACTTTTCAATTGGTATGAATCCTAGCTCACCAGAATGAAGTCTTCGAAGCATGAAAAAGATGTGGATAATCAGTGGGTAGTTGATTTGGTTCAGATGTGATTTCGAGAATTTTTAAGCATGATGCATTGCCCGGCAGTACTTTCATGTATCATGTATATGTGTCTGAAAGACGAATAATAAACCAACTATATTTATCTTTATCTCACAGTTTCCTCTACACAAGCAACACCGTAGAAGTAAATATCTAAGAAGAAGAACAGAGACTCAGAGATTTCACCTTCATCTGTGGAGGCCTCCAGAATGGATCATAAGAAAAGAGCCAACCCTAAAGGAAAAGCTTCAAGATCAGATCTTGAAATAAGGAAGATGGACCAAAGAGCTTCTGAGAGAAAACAATCTGAATAGAAGTGTCATTATGAATCATACAAAACAATCAAAATAACAGATTGGACAAACCCCAAATTCAAGGCAGAGGATTAGCCTGCCTGTAAGGTAAATGAGTCATGTATGAATTTTCTGTTTAATCTTTTATATTGGAGGCCTCTAGCTCAAAATACATAATATTTGGCCAGGTTACAAGACTTCAATAAAAAAACCAAAAGAAATCTTCTATACCTGCATTAGCCAAACGGCATTTTCATCTCCGCTTTGCATCCCTCTAAAAGTTGCAGCTCCTAATGATGAGATATAATCTGGATCATCTGTAGGTGGCGTGTTCTCATCGAAAGTATCACTGCAGCAACAAAAAAAAAAAGTTTAAAAATCATAGAGGTCCTAGTGAAAGTGACTTTTACAATTTTATTTTCCTGAACAATCAAAAAAGTCAGACAAATAGCATAAATAGCAGTAGTTTAATGGTTATTTTACACAGCAATAGAACGAGGTTTATAGAGCAAAGAATCCTTGTCCTAACACATTGCATCACAAACACAAACATGCAGTATCAAATATAATTCGAGTTGATCAGTGATACATTCAGGTTTCATCCTATATATCCTAACCAGCTAAAGAGAGATAGATAAGAGTTGTTCTTATTCTCCTACAACTATTTGTTGAAGTTCTCTTCATACCATTAGTTTTGTTCAGTTCCGATGAATGCATCATCCTTATTTTTATATATCTAACCAACAGTTTGACTTCAATAGCAGGAAATCAGTACAAATATTAACTTGACAATAACAACCAAAAACTGCTAGACTTACCAGTTATATATGTGGCCACTTCTTCCATATTCTGAAAGAAAGTGTGTGCAAAATGTAAGGATTTTGAGCATAGAATTTACATAAGTCTGAACCAAATGGTACTATTATAAAAGAATGATAACAAGAAAAAAGATAAAACATATTTACCTTTGATTTGTTGTTTAACAAATGCTTTTCCAATTTCTACAAACAATGGATCAGTTGCATCCAGGAGATAAGTACAGCACCATTTCGGATTATTATTGACAGTAAACCTAAGGAAGATACCAAAGAAATCCAGATAAGTTTTTAACTGATCAGTAAAAATATCTATAAAATGATGAGAAATTAACGTGGATGTTTCTAGAAGAAGTTTCATAATTATTTATGTCATTTGCAAGACCCCTTTGTCGTATGAACAAAGGATAGAAGAAATGATAAAGAGTAACAAGAAAGAAAAAGGGAGAAACTCAGGGAGTCTACTTAACTACATTATGCTGAAGCTCTCTTTACCAACTTTCCAAAACAAGAAATGAAAATATATGAGCTTGGTTAAATATGTCATACTCCAATTACAGCTGAGAGTAAACATATGGTGCAGGCGATGGAGTCCTTTAGGGTTATTAACCAAAAAGTTCATAAATATTTTTCTGTGCGCGAACATACAGTCAAGGCAAAGTAAAGAATGCAATACCAAGAGCTCAGAGAATCTAAAGATATATTGTACTTTGAGAATCGAGATCATTATATAAGCCTAGGAAAAGATTAGGAGAAATTTCAAGAAAAGCCTTCTTTGCATGTGGAAGGGCCTAAAGTTTTGGAAAATATATCCCGGTAAGTGATATAGTTTATTCAGTAAACTGAGAGAAGTACTTACCAATTTCCCAAACGAGTGATCTTTGCTGATGGAAATACACGTTTTAGTGCTGCTGGAACATTTCCTGAGAAGGCTGGAAGAACTGAAACAAATACAAATACTGCTCAGACTTTTTGGTTGGGGGGTTGTTATCATCTGCCAAAGATTTAAAATTTTCGGACTAACCTTCTTCCTAAATATAATAGACACGTTACTTTCTCAAAAAAATAAAAAATAGTCACACTTAAGTAGAATTCCGGTATTACTGCCTGCAGTAGGATGTACTGAAGTCAAACAATGACAAAATAGAGCGAAACCATAAACTTAGACATCAAGGAAGGAATTAAAATTTTATGCTGATTATAGGCCAGGAATGTTTTGTTCAATTCAATGAATAATAAATTCCAGATCATTTTTTCTTTCAGATTACAATAATCCATTAAATACAAGACATTATTTTGATACTGAACTGCCTTCCCACTTTCATGAATTGAGATGAAGTTCATAATGGAACCAGGATGCTTTCATCATTTCAAGTTATTGAATAGTGAACAACATATAAATATTGAATAACAAATGCAAGATAACTACACCTGCAGTAATCCCAAGTTCATACATTCTAGCAAGAATTTTCTTCTGCAGTATCAGTTGTTGATCCATCCAACTTTGAGGCAGTGGACCTCCCCATCTATCAATGGAAAAGCGTTTAAACATTAGTAGCTACCAATGAACAAAATTAAGAATATTTTTATCTCTTTATTAAAATTTAAGTTATCAAGTACAGAAAACAGCTGCTTGAAGAAATTCTCCTTGAATGATTCATTTTAAACTCTCTATGGTAACATGTATAAATCTCAGTTCATTAGGATATTGACTTCTATACTTTCTCTAAGGATGCAAGTTAGCCATATGGGATAACATGACAGGAAACTGGGTTAAAAAGAAGAACAAAAGAATTGTTAGGCCCCAGAAGTAAAATAGTTTCGATCCGGCCATTTTCCTCCCCTAATCTCTTCCAATTTTCTCGGCATGAAACTCAAGCAAAACCCAGAGAACAACATATCCCCTCCAAATTGATCTGAGGCAGTTAAACCAGTCCAGTAGTTGATATCCCGTGTATGGTGAAATGTGTGCAAAAGAGACCTTAGAAATGAAATCCTAGTTATTCTAGTTTCATTTGATGCATACCCTCAAATATGTGAAATTCTGGAAGTTTCAACATGGCATTATTTCAAGTATTACTCCTTCATATGAAACCTGAACTTCTATCACAACAGTAAGTTATATGATTTTGAGGAGAAAGTATTGACAAGGAATGCTGCAACCACAGCATTGAGTCATTGTTGTTTTTGACAAGGAATGCTGCAACCGCACCATTGAATCATTGTTGTTTTGAAATAAAACAGGAACAAAAAGGAAATTGCATCTCCCATTCGGTTAATGAAAGCTTACCCATGTAGATTTCCCATACGTGACCAGGCAAGAAATGCAGGACCCCCAAAGAAATCATCCAAATCAGAAGTGCTGATATTGAAATTCTGCTTGTGTATGCATTATCATTTTCCAACAAAAAATATCAGCCCACCAGTTAGCAGAAAAAGAAACAAGGGAAAGAAAGGAAGTAATTCGACATGAATGGAGAGTGAAATTAGTCCCAGAAACTTTGATTGAATTTGAAGTGTTTAGGGCATTTACTTGAGTATAGGCAACCTACCAGCAAGTCTAATTATGCAAAGTGAGAGATAAAACAAGTTAAATATAGGAAAACAATGTCAAACATCTTTTTACATGTGTTGCACATATGCAGATGTCTCAAAATATCAGAATTTGTAGAGATTTGATTTAGATAAGTAAGCATCCCAATTTTCATTATCATTTAGTAAAGTCATAAACATATGACAAGAATCTATCTGAATAATAACTTGCACAAAACAGGTCCAGCAAATGAAAGACATGGTGGCAAGTCTAAGGACAAAGCAGTATAAGGAGCAGTGCTTGCATTTGTGTTTGTTCTTCACTTACCCTATTGGTTCATGTATCAGAAATATTAGAGAACTGCATAAGGGGAAAACCTGAATGATGAAAAAGAAATGTGCATAGATATGGTATAGGAAGAGTTCTAAGGAAAATGTCTACGTTAGTATGTAAAACAACATTACCCATCAAACTGTAGAAAGTAGTTTTCCAGGCCATTAATTATGTTAAAACCTTGTCTTACATCTACATTTCGTGCTTTGATCTTCTATCAATTTAACCATAGCTAAAACCTTTTTTGTTTTTCATGTCTCCTTATCTTCTGTAGAATTTACATGAAATTTTTGAGTTTATCAAAGAATGGAATCAGTATATTTACAGAGAATCTTGAGTTCTCTTTTTCTGAATAAAATTCTTGACCCAAATCTAGTTTTATATGCTGGTCACTCAAATACAATGGAAGCCAAAAAAGAGAGAAAATAAAAGCAGTACCTTGAAGACCTTCTGCCAAATGGCCTCTTGTGCTGTGAATGCTAAAGGCAAATTGATACCATGGAGGGCCATCCAATCTATTTCTTTCTCCCATCTTTCCCAGTCCCACCAAGCAAATGAATCTTATGGAAGTTCAAGCCAAAGATGTTAATATATGTAGCAGTTGTGAAGGTAAGTTTAGAAGTAGGTTGTTAGACTTAAAAGGATAAGATGCATTAATTACAGCTTGATGTCACAGCATTCTGGTAATAGCTCCAGGGAGTAGGTCTCTTCACTAATATCCCAGTATCCTGAACATGTGGTAGAAAGCCGGACTTGGGCACTGAAGCTAGCTGTACACCACCAGTTCTGCTCCATGATATATGTGCTCCACACCAATACTTCAAGTACCAATGCAGAGCAGATAAAACTTCCACTCCAGTTGTTCCACTTATTCTGTTCATCACATAAACATGGACACACCGCATCATAATCAAGAGTAGTTCAGCCAAAAGTGTCTCAAAGATTGTCTTTCCACCAATCAATTTTTGGCCAAGTTTGAAAAAGTTCATAAAAGCACATATAGCCCTGATCTGACTAAAACAGACAGCACCCACGGGATCACCATGCCGGGATAAGCAAAAAACTTTAATTCCTAAGTGATTTCACTTAAGCATTAGATAATGTACTTGAAAAAGTTATCTGTTAGATACAATTCAAAGAATATTAGCATGGAAATCTTAAAAGAAAGCGTACAAAATCTCAGAAAAACCATCTTGACCCGAAGAAGGATGATTACTTATTGTGAAACAAAGTTCCCCACCACAGGTATCCTACAAAACAAAAGCAAATGAAGGGTAAGAGCTTATCGATGAAATTAAGGAAATAAAAGCAAACTCTGAAATGCAGTATGAGTTTTGAGACAATTATCAAAATCAAGTAGTATAGAACAAATGTTGAAAACTACTAAATTCCCTTCTGAAATTGGTTCAAGTTCATAAATCCATTCTATGAATAATAAATCCTCAATTAATTTTAAAAATTCCCATATCACATGAAATTAGTGTATTACAGGAAATGAAAGTGGGTTCCAAGTTTTTGTAAAAATGGAAAAAAATATACTATATTATTTTTAACACCCTTCAATTCAATAGTATTTCAACCTTTCCTTTTAACATCTAGTTTCGACATAACTAGGGAAGTCATTGTACAACCAATTTTTCAAGAAATCATATTTAACTCCAATCATAGAGAGACACAAAGATCCATAATTCCCATAACATTGCATGGTGACTTGATTTTCATGAATGGAAAGAGTAGTTATAAACAATGTGGAGAGAAGAAGAAATGGAAAAGGTTGGATAACCAATGAATGGGTTCTGTACCTTGGAGATGATCCTAAACTCAAAGCTGGAAGAATGTGAAGGAATGAGTCGATTAAGAACGCCATAAGCAGCAGAGAGTTGGAGAGCAGCAGGAGCTCTTTCTTTATCCTGAATTTCAAGAAGTCCCGAAATGTAATTCACTCCAATAGTGGACGAATCAGCAAGCGGGACTGCTGTAAAGATCAAGAAACTGAAGCAAATTATAATTGGGACTGAAATTCGAGGAGAAGTAGGCATGGGATAGGATTGAATTTCAAAGCAACGGAAGTGAAATGGAAGAATCCACTGAACAAAACTATATAGTGGTTGATGACAGTATCAAAAATAATCATTGGCATTTAATTTGAAAGAAAATACAAAAAAAAAAAAAAAGATTCTTGATGGCCGGCTAAGATTTCAGAATATAGAAAAGCTTAGTTTAAGGTTGTCCTTCACAACGGACAAGAAGTCCAAAGGCGCCGGCCGCTCGGGTAACACTTCACTATATTTAAGAAATTTGAAGGAACAGACAAAAGCATCCTTCCGCTTTTTACCTTCGTGTACTGTAATGCGTTCTCGATAAGTTTCTAATATTTTTATTTTATATAATTGTTGACTTTAATTAATTTGGAGATTTTTTTTTATTTCTCATTATTGAACTTTACTCTAACCACTTTTTAAAAAATAGGGAAAAAATATTACTTGAATGAAAGGTGGAATTTTTTAGTCACGAGGATCAATTTTATAGTTACAAATAATTTAAAATCTAAAAAGTAATATTTATATATAATAAAATAAAAATCTATAATCAAAGTTGAAAATTGTTTGAAAATCTAAAAAGTGAAATAAAAACATTAGAAGCCTAAATTAGAAATAAAAAATTATCTACTTATATATTTTGTAAAGTTCAACCGTTCAAGATAAAAAGTTTGTCATCTTCCGCTTTTCTTTCTCTTTTTCCTTTTTATCACCTCTATCCAATGTAGGTAACTAGTGTCATGTTTCCACAATTGTCTTCCTCTATTCTATGCCATGACCTTCTCATCTTAAATTTAGACAACTTCTTCTGAAAATGTGAAAAAAAGCTTGAATCCTTTTGTGGTTAAAGAGATGGAGGGTCATAAGCTCAAGAACAATGTCTAAAAAGTTGTAAGAAAATTTATTCACATAAATAGATTTGGGATGGCTAAAAAACTACAACACCATGAGTTTTACACGGTGCACAAACTAGTTAACAAGCCTAGAGAGCATTTTCTTCTAAAATTAAAACTCATTTTACAAATTATTGTACTTATTTTTCAAATGTGTTACTCTTTCCTTGTTTTTTTGTGATTTTAGTAAAATAGATAAATTTGTTTCAAATTACATGTCATTCTAATTATCTAAAATAATCATTTTCATAAATTTCTAAAACATTCTTCCCACAACTCCTTTTAATTGAGAGAGTAGAGAATAGGAAAGAAAGAATTAAAGAATATAATTTTATCTAAAATAAGGGTATTTTAATCAAAATAATCTAAAACGTTAATCTCCATTGAAATTAAATATTCACTCTCAATTTCATATAAAATTTATCTTTAAAATTAATATAATTAGTGGTGGCTTCAGAGTTTTTGGGATATAAATTTTTTTAAATTTTAAATTAGTGAATCAAAATCTCTTAAACTAAATTGATTTTTGGTGAAATTTTAAGTCTAAAAAAATTATTTATTTTATAAAATTATATATTCAATACTAGATAATCATGCATAAAAAATAGAAACGGTTTTGGGAAATTAAGTAAAATAAACCAGATTTGCGATAGTGCCATAAATAAATAAACACAAGTATTTACGTGATACACTCAATTTAGGTTAAGTCCACTCACTACTATAAACTTTTACTCAAAGGAAACTAGGTGTTTATAAATACAACCTAATTACACCAAAGAAAATTACTCTCAATTTTCTCTCTCACACAAGTTCAATTCTTTAAACTTTCCTTCACTTTCTATTTTAGAGAAGAAATGTTTTGGAATGGGATGATAAAATGAGGAGAGGAGAAACCTTTATATAGGCCTTCATGATTAGATAGGTACCTAACTTTCTTAACTTGTGTTGTTGGGACTGTCATTATTAGGTAGCCTAATTGTTTGACAAACATAAACATCCAATTTGCAAACAAAATGAGTATTCATTATTGCCCTCCTTAAGCAAAATGTAAAAATCTTAAAGAAATACTAGTAGTTAGAAGGAAATGGAGGGAGTTTAATTAGCGAGTGTAAAATATGGGAAGCTTATAAACTGGAATGTTTCGCTAATGCGTTCACAGGGAAAAATCGACGCATGACTGCAACACGTTCACTTAAAGAATGCGTCCGAATGCGATCCTCAACAGAATTCAAGATCCCTGATTCCCTACGATATCCAAAGAACGCTTTGAGAAATGCGTTGTTTATGCAATCTTTATTGGGCTTATGGGCCTACATAGTTGCCTCATCGTTGCGTCCCATCTTTAGGACCAGCCATGAATGTTTCACACAGTTCTTTTGAATTTTAAATATTTTATGTTTTAAAATTAGTTAAAATTTTATTACAAATTAACTTATTATATTAAGATTAAATCAGAAAAAATTATTTTGATTTAAATAAAAATGAGACATTCAATTTAGATGGAATAAAATCTAATGAAAAACTTTTAAAATTTATTTCAAATCAAAATAAAAGATATTCAAGAATCTAATAAAAATTTTGATGAGTTTAAAAATGTAAATTAAAAAAAACTCTATTAATAAATAAATAAATAAATTTGGACATGACAGAGAGTATGCTGCTTAATTCAAGGATTGCTTTACCAAAATATTTATATAGAGGGGGATTTAATTAATTGAGAAAAATGTAATTAACATTTCACATTATATTTCTAGTGGATAGGTTCCAACTCATGCAGCACATAATCTAATTAAAACTATACACTCTCCACTGTCACTATTTATAAGTTTTTTGTACAAATTTTACTTATTAATGAATATAAGTCATTATTACTAATTTATTAGATATTTTATTTTTTTTTATCAGAATATCAATATGTCTCTCTCTTTTTCCTAATCACTTGTAAGTTTGATTAGAATAGTAAATAATAACATTTTAGAAAACAAAAAAAAGATTACCTTTAACAAAATGATAACCTGTGATTTATAAAATAGTGACAAAAGGGAGTATATTCTTTTTATTCAAGAATAAAAATGAACAAAAGAGAGATGGGGTGAAGGGTGGGGAAGGGAATTGGCTTGGCTGAACTTTTATCATTGGTCAGATCAAGCTGGCGTTGAAGAACCATAAAGATTTGATGAGGGAAAAGCAAGTAGCCATTTCAATGTCTATTTTAATGCATTTCTTTCTATTATGATGCCTATTTCTACTAGCTCAGTTCAATCGATCTAGCTAAAAATTGGACTGGTCATTTATTCAATTAACTTTGAAAATCGTTATAGGTCAAATATTGAGTTCAACCATTTAGATTCGATCAGAAACCAAATTTAAAGTGGGCTGATCAACTTTTAAAGTGGGTTGGGTTAGTTGGTTAGCTCTAAAAAGAGAGAGACTTGGGTTTTGACCAAAGAAGTGAAATTCACCCATGAAACCATTGTGCCAGCTAGACAATTGATGTCAAGTTGTCTACTTTGATAAATTTACATATCTACAAGTATTTTCTGAGATCCATTCTAAGTTTTTCATATAAATTTTGCAAGTTACATATTAATTATTAAAAATAATTATAAGAAGTCAAGACTCAATCGAAACCATCAATCTGATCCTATCTTAACCCTCTATCAATTTGGTTTGATATCCAGTCTGATTTTAAAAACATTGTTCTTATGCTTTACAAGGCAAAATGAAATATTTCCATTTATGGGCATAAAATTGTTATGTTTTGGATCTATTATTATCAATACTTAATTTTTAAATATTAAATATTTGAAATATATATATATTTATATCTTAATCCTAAAATCAAAATTTTTTATTTCAAATTTAATATAATTATATTTTTTTCTAGGAAAATTGGTGCCTTTAGTCCCCATATATTTTGAGTTTGGTATCTTTAGACCCCATTTGTTTTTTTTTTAATTTTTTAGATCATTAAATTATTTTCGATGTGCAGATTTGATCCCTTTTTCAAAATTTCTTAAAGAACTAACCAGAACCAAAGTTTGGATCAAATTTGGGATTTATACCGAAGGGTAAAGAAGGAACTTTACTCTTTTATTTATTTATTTATTTCAGTATTTAACTGTGCAAAAATGGTGATATTTGATTGGGAAATTATAAGATGGAACTGGTGTTTACAAGTCCCCCAAAATTGCACCTTCTTTTTATGACATCGTGGAGGAGAGGAATGGTTTGAGAAAGGAGGAGCAGCTTCCGAAGCAAGAATACCACCAAAACAGTGTCATTTTGTCTTATTTTCTGCATTTCTAGTAGCTTTTGCATTCTATGTCGGTTTGGTTGGCGGTGGGATAGAGATGCCTCCAAAGTTATACCACTTATGAGATGCAAAGGCTGATCCCCCCGCCTGATTTCACTCTTTCTCCCCCATTTCTCATCATATCAGTTGTTCAAGTGATGAAATTGGGGAAGAAATGGTGAGATCCGGTGGTGGGTGTATTGGGTATTCTTAAAAAAAAAAAGGTGAAGTACCTTCTTTGTCCTTTTCTATAGATCTCAATTTTGATCCAAATATTTGTTCCAGTTAGTTTTTTACAGAATTTTAAAAATAGGACCAAATCTGCACATTAAAAATAATTTAGGAATCTAAAAAATTAAAAAAAAATCGGGACTAAAGATATCAAATGTAAAGTATTTAGAGACTAAAAGTGTCAATTTTCCATTTTTTCTATAAAGGAAATTATTTTAGATCCGTTACTACCCCAAGGTAATTAAGGACTATCGAGGGAGGAAGGATACAAGATGTTGCAGACAGGAATTGAATTCTTGATGATGCATAACTCGTCCATTGCTCATTTCTGTTAATGGCTATACTAATTCCTAGATGGTTGAAGTTGGTAATATGACAACATCAAAACAATTAGAAGTTAGAATAGTGTCTTAGGGACAAAACACATGGCTTGTCAACAGCGACCTTAATTGGTGAGAAGTAGGAGCTTCAAAAAATCTAGGAATTGGTAGTTGGATTCCCTAGCACTTTCAAGAAATTGTGGGTCTTTTGTGCCCATATGTTGAAGTATGCCAATCATGGTAATTGCAATAAGGACACATACAAGGTGTCCCAAAGGGAACCACAAATCAGATCACATTTTTTTTTTAGTTTTAATTGGCTACATCAATATTGATTAGTTTGGTCCCTCTTGATGTATACTAGTAAAGAGTCTTCTAATATAAACAAAGTTGAGACTCTACTGGATGGAGTGACGAGCGTGCAGATCATAAGATTTAAATTTAAATCCGATCAGTATTCTTTTGGATTGAGGCATGTATAAGTACATTGAAGAATATAAGTTCATCTACAAATTATATTGATCTACCTAATTCTTGAGAAGAATTGAATGTGCTTTTCATCTTTCTTAATAAGTAATATCTTGAATGATTCCTTCTTAATTTTGTCCCTTTCGGAAAAATGTAACTCATTTATCAGAAATAGTTAGGTACTCTAATGACTTAAACAATTAAAATTACTACAAAACAAGAAAGAATTTCACTCATTGCCTCATAATTTTTTCACCATCTTCCCATTCTTGGGGTACACAAGAATTTGTAAAACCAATGAAGAGACAATGGTAATGTTGTTCAAATGGGGAGGATGTGGGAGCCAAAAGCCTTAAAGAGGAAAATGACTCAGCTACCAAATAAGGAAAGGAGATTAGAAATGGCAGTGACCAAAATGATGAAAATGAGGACCAATAATGAATACGTTGTTTATGTAGAGAAGAAATCAAGCTTACCACTTTGGTTTCTTGGTTTGCCTTTTTCCTGCTTTTGCCCATAAGGCACCTAATTTCCATTTCCATGAAATAGAAGTTGCAGAGGAAAATTGATTGGCTTTATAACCAGAACCAAAATACCACTTATGGAGATTAGTGGTTTTGGAAAACAAGAATCTATGGACATAAGGAATGGAATATTATGAGCTAAAATGAGGATCCAATCAATTGTTGAATGAAAGTTATGTATAGTGTTTGTATTAGAATATTCAAAGTATAATTAGTTTACAATATCGATATTTGTTCAATAAAATAATATTACATGATCCTAAAATCATTTTATGATTTTTTTTCTTACATTATAATTTTTTTTTAATTATCCATACATCATTATGATTTTTTTACATTTTTATCTTCTATTGATATACTTATTCATTTATTA
>JAWZTD010000002.1:4666547-4691818 GCA_035221335.1 Echites panduratus | reverse complement strand
CAGGAAAAGGTCCCTTGTCAGATGAACATCATTCAAGTGTTTCCGAGTTGAGAAAGTATGTTGGAACCGTAAAAAACGATTATTATTATTATTATTATTTCGTTTCTTCTGGGTTATTTTTTTATATTTGGTGTCTTCGTAGGTTAATGGAGATGCAATTTAGGGAACTTATGTCAGCAATTCAGGTGGTGGATGGCAGAGTGGTGAGTGGTTATTTGTTTTTACTTTTTAGTTTTTTGGAAGGAAGATGTAATTTCTGAAAGTTGTGTGATATATAAAGAGCAAAGTTTTTTATGAGACATGATTTGCTACCCAGAAATAACTATAAATATGAATGTGGAATGAATTCTTTATTTAGTACTTTCTAAATATGGTTATAGTCATTTGCAAATAGACATAGTTGAGATCCCATGGATCGACGTTGAGGAATGGAAATGGATTATGGTATGGATGCATATTGGATCTTTTTCAGATCAAACTTGAATTTGGCATGAATACGCTCTTGACTGCAGGTAAGGAGAGGTAAGCAACGAAATGCTGTTTTCTCAATATGGTTAAAACTCATACTCTTTCCGGTCTTAATTATAGGTCATTTGACCACACTTATTTGGAAAAACTTTACTTAACATTGACTAAATAACTGTAAACCACTTATAATTAAGAACCGGAGGAGTAGTTACTTAGCTCTTAATTGCATATGTTTTTTGCTTTCTCTAGCAATTCTGATGTGATTGAAAGTAAAGCACAGAGCAAAAGGCCAAGATGCTTGAAACTTGCGTTCAATAAGAAGCTCTGTCTTCCTGTTCTGAGCGGAGAGGAAATCAAAGGGGAAGGAGGGAAACATCTAGAAATTGCTTTGATTGATGAAGTTACTGAAAAAGTTGTAGACTTTGGGAGAGAAGCTTCTGCTCTTGTAGAGATAGTCGCTCTTGATGGAGATTCTTCTTTTGATCACTGTGTTCAAGAAGACAAATGGGAAATTGGAAACTACAAGAAGAAGCAAAAAATATTTAATTCTTCCGCAAATAGTTGTAGTACGAGTGAAGTGAAAAATATTTCTGTACTTTCTGGACAAGTGAAACTGAAACTCACCAAAGGAATCTGTTCTTTAACTAATGTTAAGTTCAGAAGTTCTCCATACCACAGCAGTGGCTGTTTCAGGTTAGGTGCAAAGGTTACTGATTCTTTTGATGGGCCTGTGGTAAGAGGAGCCATGACAGAATCTTTTTTTGTTAAAGATTTTCGCGAAAAATGTAAATCCCATATTCCTGTCATTATAGAATTCTTGATTTGGCTTTTCCTTAAAAAGAAAGTCTTGCATAACTTATTAACAACTGACTGACTCTTAATATGCAGACAAACAGAAGAAGTACCCTCCATCCTTAGATGATGAAATCTGGAGGTTAAAGAACATTCAAAAAGATGGTGCCATCAATAAGCGTGCCAAGGAAAAGGTGAAGACCGTGGAAGACTTCCTAATTCAGCTACTGAAAGACCCTGTTGGCCTCAAAATTGTAATGTTCTCTGGACTTTCAAGTTTCATCTCGAGGGTAATCAAATGAACAGTATATCTTAAGTCTTAAGAGAAGAGAAATCTGATCTTAGAAACAGATTATTTGAGGAAGATCTTTATAACTTTAGAAGAGAATTGATCTTTAATGGCCAACTGAAACAGACTAGCATGAAAGTGATCTGAAAAACCGTAAAATTTTGGCCTAATTATCTAAAACTGCACAAGATTGATCTTCCATTTCTGGATCATGGGCAGTCACTTGGTTTGCGGGGACAGAAGTGGGAAGAAACAGTCAATCATGCTCGAACATGTACCACAACTAATAACCAAAAATTGTATTGCCGCATCAATTCTCAAGACAACCGAGGAGTGGTCTGTAATGTTGTTGGCAATGTTTTGGGACTAATCAAGGATGGCCATTATGTCCATCCCCCTACTCTATCTCAAAAAGATAAGGCAAGATTAATTACATAACATATGTTTTCATCAAATTCTTAGAGTTTTCCTTTGATAATTAATCTCAGAATTCTGTTGGGACAGGATGAAGCTGAAAAATTACTTAATACAGAAATGAAGCAGGAGGAAGAAGCAAAAGATTTTGCTAATGAAGATTCTTTACTGCAATACTTATCTCGCCAATCTACTACTGCTGCTGTCCCTTTTGCATTTGACAATCTAGACGATGCTGGAGAACCACTTAACAGTAACATAGACCACATGAACCCAAATGCCACTTCTCAGGAGGCTTGGACTTGGAGTTCTCAGGATCCAATATTTACTCCACAACGGCAATACTTTGATGCCACTTTTCAGTCCATGCTATCTGGGATTAGCCCCGGTGAAGCTGTGTTTTCCAGTGAAGTTGAGGCCTCTAATGGATTTGGCAACCACCAGAATATGGAGAGGGGAACTTATAACTTTCCATTAATAAGTACAGAGAAGCAGGATCCACCTTTTGATTCATTTTGGAAGGACCAATATAAAGTACTTCAGGCTGATGATCAGCCCTCCTCCAGTTTCTTCGATGACAACAGTTGGCTTACTGATCAGGTCCGAGCATCTGGTCAATCCTACAGCAATAACATGAGTTCTGAAGGTGGGTGGCTTCTAATCTTATGTACTCCTTTATCATTTGCAGTCTCAACAAGTAGCTAAACGTTTATTTTATTTATAATTATTATTATTTTTTGACAAATGTCTTAAACTAGTTAGTTTAATGGTAAGGTCTTGAAATCTCAACTTTAAGACATGATCAGGTGAAATGTTATTGCTGATCCTCGAAAGAAGGGATATAGGGAGAGTTGGAGGTGGTGAGTGTTAAAAAAAAAAGATTGAGTAATATAGGAAAAAAATAAGTTGAAATATCTATAAAACTATGAATAATGATTTCTAATTTGAGAGAAAAATGGTAATATCAAATAACTTATAATTACGAGAGTATATATAGATCCTCTAAAACGGGATGTGATGTAAATAGAAGTTGGGAATTGGGATGTGTTTCAACATGTGAAAATGTCATGTTTTAAGTCCATTCTAAAATATAAATCATTATTTTCTTCATTCTATTTCATGTTTTCTGGTATATTTTTGTTGTATCGGAGCATTTCAGGAAGAAAAGAGGACAAAATGGAGTAAATAAGTGGAGCGGCCACTTCTACCAGTGTGTTCCTGATTCAATCGGCGTTGGAGATTTTGAAACAAAATAGAAGGCTTTGAGCAAAGAGAAGGACGTAGAATCCATTTGTAAGCAGCATTTAAGTTTCTTGAGTTAATATGGATAGTGTTTAAATTGTCTATCTCCTTCCCGTCTCTGTTCTGTCTAGTTGATGCTCGTCTTGTGCATTGTATACGTTCTTGTAATATCAAGGAATCTAAGAATAACAGCATGTATTTTTAATCCAAATAGAGACATAATTATTCAATGATCATTTTTATGAGACTTTAAGATTTCATATTTAGCGTTAATGGTTGATTTGCTAATATATTGTTATATTATTATGATTTAAATAGATTTCTTTTAGTTATTAAGTTCATGGGAACAAAACATTTAATATTGACTCCAAAATAGTTGTTTTCTTTTCTCAACTTAGATTTATTTCATTATACTACAATTAAGAACAAATGATTAGTTACTCAGAAGCTTTGCTTAGTTTCTGGTGTGAATTGAAATACTACAATTCCCTTACATTTTTCGTCATCAGATTGACTTCGGAGTGATCTATATTTTCCATTCATTCAAAAGCAGGTCCAAGAAATTAGATGACTTCAATGGCCCCTCCATATCTCTCTCTCTCTCTCTCTCTCTCTCTCTCTCTCTCTCTCTCTCCCTCTCTCTCTCTCTCTCTCTCTCTTGTAAAATAAAGCTTTACATTAATTAATTTCCGTGAAGAAAATTTCTAAGAGCTAGTTGAGATTGATGATCTGTTTTTACAGTTTCTTGAGGCTCCAGTTATTAAGCCATGTTCAATTGAACAAAATAATATTTATTTATTTATTTTTATTATGCATATGAATGCTATATAACAGACTTAGATTTCTTTTTATTTGAAAATTTCTTATATTTTGCAACTTTTCAAAGAAAAACCTCAAAAGTATTCTCCCTCAATTCAAAATAGTAATGGTTACACTAAAATCAAATGTAAACAATTCTTGCCAATTGCCATCAAAATATAGGAGCAACCTTCTTTGTAGTGGGTGTTGTCATATTCATAGTTGCATTTCGAGTCTGACAACACCCACAACTAATTACTCAATAATCTTTATCTGTTTAAAACCCTAACACAGTGTCTGAAATAGTAATGGCAGACGAGATAGGTTAGGAGAGTCTGGACTGGGTCACATGGGTTGGATGAACAAAATTCATCCAAATGAGTGGTTGGGGAGGGTTGATCTTGGTTCCTGAACCCCCCAAGTAGGCCCGTCGGGCTAGCATTCCTAGCACTGGTTTGGTTTAGGTGAGCCTATCTTGGTTGCAGGCTTATATATATTTTTTAAAAATTAAATTTTACCAACAATATTTTATTTTAATAACTCGAAATATTTAACAGTTTAAGTTTATTATTTTATAAAACTCATGTGACCTTTACTTGAATTACTTAAGATTTATTAAATGTTTAAAAAAAATATTAGAATTAGAAGTTAGAACTTTGGAAAATTTAAAATTAGAAGTTTAAAATTGATTAGAATTAGAAGTTATTAGAACTTTGGAAATTGTAGAAGTCTAAAACTTAAAATTTTAAAACTCTGGAAAAAAGTATAAATAACTTGAGTGTAAAAATTTACAAAGTTGAGAAAAATCACAATAAAAAATTACATTTATATGTTATGTCGTTGTGATGATAATGATTCTCTGTAAAAGTCATAAATCATCTTTAACAATTGGCGGAGCCATGTCTTGAAGCCTTCTTTTTACCTTTATCTAGTAGGAAATACACATGAAAGCATTCAAAGTGTCGGGTGCCATGACACTCATAGATTGTCAAAATGTCAAAATCTAGGTCTTCACTAGTCACTTGTACTTGAGCGGCAATGTTGTAGATTGTTAACTCATTCAATCCATCGGATGAAGATGACAACGATGTCAATGAACATCCATGATGGTGGACCAAGCGTTGAAATTCTCATGTGGTGGCACGGTTGTGGTTGGTGTGGAGAACTGATTCTGATAGGATGAAAAGAGATGGTTCAAGTTGGATCTCACAGAAGCCTTCGATTGCTCCTCCTTCACCCACCATGGTAACCCTCCAAAAATCTAGGGGTATAACCCGTACAAATAATCGATTCTTGTTCAAAACCGAAAATCTTAAAACGGAGATTCATACAAAAGACAGTACAATACAATAATGGAATATTGGAATAATATGTAAAATTTTTTTATCCCATAGCCACTACCATGTGGCTATGGTCACTATGTTTTCTAAATTAAATAAATGCATAACAAACTTGAATTAAAGTGGGATCATGAGTTGGGTGAGATAATATTGACCCAAAAGTAATTGGGTGGCTTTTTTAAAAGTTCAAAAATGAAGAAACAATAGCACCACTATCAAAAATTGAACTAGTTAGTGAGAGTTGAAATCCAATACTATTACAAAATTGAATGAGTTAATTTTTGTAAGAAAGCATACTATCTATCATGTTATGAATAGAGTTTCACTGGTGTTAACATGTAGTCTAAATTTTTTATAACTCATATTTTGCTTTTGACAAAGATATTTAAACTGTTATGCTCTAACAGAAAAAGTTTTAATAAATCATACAATGTCACGAATAATACTAACAACTCGGTCAACAAATTTAAAACCATTTTTAACAATTAAATTTAAAACATGACATGCACACCTATTATGAAAAAGCATTCCATCCAAAATTGGTTTAATTTCACTAACAAGAATGAGAATACTAGAATCATTATTTTTTACATTATCAAAAGAAATAGTAAAAATTATCTTCAAAATATGAAATTTATGAGTCGTAGATAAAATAAATTGAGCAATAAACATACCTGTGTGAGGATACTAGAACAGTCTGAAGATTATTCTTTTTTGAATAATCCGATCATAACAATGAGAAGTTACAGATAAATAATGTAACCCAATAATGACTATCCAAGAATCACAAGTAAGAGCAAAATGTATACCATTTATTAATTGGAAATGAGATATTCCATAGTTTTAAAATAGTCTATAATATCACTTTTTAATATCGACCTACATATTCTATTAAATATATGTTGTAAAGATTGTGTAACCGATTCATCAAAACTATTTGTTTCCATCATCCCAAAAGGTAGATTTTGTTCTATGGCCCACCTAGCAAGTTTTTCTCTAGTAAAATTTTGATCAAATTTAAATTTACCAATTACTTTCCCCCCATTACATGAATTTGTTATTTTTTCAAATCTTTATTGAACTCGGGGTGTTCATTTTTTATGTGTCTAGTTAAGACTCCCGTTCCACTCCCACTTTTATGCACATATGTCTTACCACAAACTATATAAATTGCTTTTCTTCCTCTTTAAACATTTTTCAAACTAAAGATTTTTTTTTTCTTTTGGCTTAATTGTGTTACATGGAGATGTACCCAATTGTCCTATACAACTAGTGGTTGTAGGCATGCCCTTGATATCATCAAGATCAATATCATCACTTAAGACTTCTACTTCATCAGGTTTAAGGAAATTTGTTCTGGGATCATATTCACAAAATCTATTAAATTATTCTTCATCAGTGTTAATTTTGGTGGGAAGATAAACGAGATCCAAATCTATCTATTTTAAAACTAGATGGTTAAACTAAGTGACAAAAAAAAAACAATTCAAATATATCAAATTAGAAGATAGATAGAGAGAAACCTACTTGAAAATTGAAACTCGAAAGATTTAGTCAGAAATTATGAGAGATTGAACATCAAATTTCTTAATAAACTCCTATAAATTCAAACTCTTGTTGCCAAAATAAAAATATCCACACCAATAGAGAATTAATATTAGAGAATAGGATGTATAAGAATGAAGATTAGATGATAGAGAGATTTTTTGGTGAGAAAATATGAATTGGAGGGTGGTTTTATAGAATTTTAGAGAAATAGCCGTTAATGGCAATTTTATAATTTTTTTTTAAATTCAACTTAAAAAATGCCTAGATTTTTAAATGGTCATCTGACTGTTGGTAGGTCGACAGGGCGGTCGACAGGGCGGTCGACAGGGCGGTCTGGTTAGCTGTTCGATTCAATCTTGGTTCTGATCCGAGCCTGGGCCTCTGACATGTAACAAGACCAAGCCTAAGATATTTTGAATCATACGGATTGAGTACGAATTGACTGTTCTGAACTTGATACTATTCATACGGGTTAGGAACAAGTTAGAATGACCCGTCTACCCTTGCTAGTCTCGAATAAGCCTATACGATTAGATCAAATCTATATGTAGACTATAATACCATTTAAAATCAAAACCTTATCTCAATAATATTTCATAAATTGGGTTTTACACCACCATGGCCACATTCTCTCTCAACTGAACAAATTAATTTGGCTATTGAATCTCAACCTCCAAAATAAAGATTCGTTCTCTCTCTCTCTTCCCTACAATTAAATTAAAATACTTGACGGAAAAATCAAAATACTCCTTCGTAGTTATGTTGATCAAATTATTAATCTTTTAGTTGCCTAATAAACAGAAAGACGTTTTTCATTATATACTATTTATAAGAAAAGACTTTCGTGAGTTGACTTTTAAAACTCGGCCAACACCGATCAACTTCGCTTCTGTAGAGCCTCTCTAGACCCTCAGATCACTTGGCCAGGTCAGCTCAACGGCTGCGGAACCCTCAACACGAAGCCACAAAAATTTATGTAGTTCAATTTGCTGCATGTGTTGTTGTGTGTGTCAAGATTTTCCATTCCTACGGTTTCCTGACACGGTTGAAGGGTCCCATTTCTTAAATAAAACAAAAAAAATTAATGAAAAAGAATTGGGAAATTAAACAAACTGTCTCTGCACGACCAACTGCCCCTACTCCTATAAAAAGGTAGCAACTTTCTGTTTAAGTTCATATTCAAGAACTCTAAGAAAATCGCCAAAAGTGGGAGAAATGGCCGAAATTCAACAGCTGCCGGAGGAACACAACATGGATTTTGGAGCAGAAGAAGCTATTAATTCGTTGGATAACCCAAATTTAGCAGCTGCCATGAAGAAGATGTAAGTCAAGTCAACTCTTCGTTTTTTCTTTCATGGTTTTGCTATGTAACGATTCTGAAGGTCTGCTTAATGGTGCTGGTTTTTATTTTGTAATGATTGATATGGGTTTACTTTCTTGTTGAAACTTCTTGCTTAATTTTTTTTCTTTTATTTTTGGTTTGTTTCCCATTTCTGTGTTTTCAGGTCGGAACTGCAACTAGAAGTAATGTTGATTCCGATTGTTAGTCGTATTGTTGGGCCAATGATGGAGAATATGGTTCGGAAAGTTGTGAGTATTTTGTGTTCGGTAACAAATTTGATCCCTTTTCTTGGTTTTCGTCTATGAGATTTTCCTTTGGTTTGAGTCCATGCATATAGATATAGCGGAAGAACAAATCAGAGTCTAATTCTTGTGTCTCTCTTGGATATTCATTCATACTAAAAGTTTTCAACCCTTAATGTTACTCTTAGGTTGCTCTTGAACTATAGTGTAACATGTATAGTTTAATCAAATTCATCGGCTTTGTTGTTATAGATCTATAATTGGAGGATGAATGAATTTGAAGTTTCTTCAAGAATTGCAAATTGGAATAGGTGTTCTGAAAAGTGCTTGATAATGAACCAGAAGATACAAAAAAAACATCATAACAAAGAGATTTGCTAATTGTTTCATGTAGGGCCGAACCATCATAATCGGTTATGAAAATTTTTTAACTATCAATTACGAATTTTAGGGTGTAATTGAACCAACCAAACCATTTGTAAATTGGTTATGTTATAACTGATTAGAAATTTTATCTTTTTTTTAATTTTTTATGTGATATATTTATCATATATAATATAGATGATAATATTATAAATAGTGGTTTGATCAGTTAACAATATATTAAAAAAAATTTTCACTTATATTATTTTATATATAATATAATTATATATTATATTCATTTTATATTATAATATTTGAGCAGTTTGGTTCACTTACAATCAATTAGAATTTTTTGAACCGATCATAACCAATTAGCTATAGGTTTTATGTCAGTTTAGTTATTGCTAATCGGTTTTAGTCAGTTTTGAACCCCTAGTTATATTTGTTTTAGGGCTTACAAAGGGGATATAGTTAACAAGGTTTTTAAAAAAAAAATCTTATTTTTACAGCGACATAATCTGAAGAGTTCTGTTTTTAATGTTTCTTTTACTCAGTTGCTTTCCTGCTTTAATTAAATGCCGTAGAAATTATTTATGGTCTTCTTATTCTTCTTCTTCTTCTGCTCTGCATGATTAAGGTTCATGACTATGAACATTTGGGGTCTTTACAGGTCAGTGGTTGTAATTTATTAAATTTTAGGTACCAGTGGCTTGCTTTCATGTCCTTATCCTGTCACCTCAAACTGATTCCCTTTGTTCCATATTTTGCTGGTATCAAATTGTGTAGGTTAACTAGAAAATAAAATCATATATAAGATGGTATGCCATCATGTGAAAATGGTTTATTGAGCCATAGTCCAGGATATGCACCATAACTAAGCCATGGCATGCACCTTGATCCTTTGTCAGTGCAACTTCATCCATAGATTTTTCTTGGAACTTCTGAATTGAGGATAATTCCCTGAGCTGTGACCTCTCGAGAAGTCGAATATTTCATGCATTGCATTAATTCACGTACTTTTCTTGAGGTAGTGACGTATACCTTACAGATATTGGAAAAAGTGCAAAGAAATTGCTGATATTTCCACTAGAACAGTTTGGGAGCCTCCAACTGTGATTGATGAATCATTTGCAAGTTGCATATGATTGACTCCTTTGATTACATATACCTTTTGGCAGGTCAAAGAAGAACTTGAATGGGCTAAAGAAAAGTTTTTTCCTGTAGAGAAGAGGTGAGGACCTGCAAGCCAATCTGGTTCAACTTTCCTCTTTCTCTTTGTCATGAGTGGTAAGTAATTTGTACCTATTTGCAGGAAGTCTGGAGATGGACATGTCTCTGAAGCACGAAAACTAGAGCTCCAGTTTATGGAACATGTCCCTGACCTAGTTTACACTGGAGAGGAAATTAAAGGAGGAGAAGGAAAGCACCTTAAAGTAGCACTAGTTGATCCAATCAACAATAGATCTATAGTTTCAGATCTCCCAGAGGCATCTGCTAAAGTGGAGTTAATCGTTCGTACTGAAGATGATGATGATGATGATGATGACAATAAACAGGAAGAGTCTGAGGATATGAGAAGGCCTCTTCTTTCACCAAATCACTTAAAACTGAAAAATGGAATTGCAGAACTGGATAACATCAAGTTCAAACACACGAATAAATGGACGAAAAGCTGCAAGGTTATTCTTGTGGCCCAAGCAAAACTTAATGGCATGATAATAAAAGAAGCAGCAACACGACCATTTCGCGTCATGGACCGTCGTAGTAATTGTAAGTAAAATTCGAACTCATTAGCTATTTTAATTTGGTACATGGTACTTCTCTTCTCTTTAACAATTCCAACTTGCAGAGGGATAACTTAGAAAATGACTACCAATAAAAAGATACTAGTTTAGTTTTAGCACAAGCATGTCTAATTGAAAAATGGTTAGCCTACATCCCCTTCTTCATTCCTTCTCTGATATAACAAACTTGGAGGGGCTAAGAACGATAACAAAATGGATTTCAGGTAAGTTAAACAGAAAAGAATTCCTCGCTTGGTTTAGAAAGTTTTGCTTCAATCACAAATCAAGACCCCTAAATCATGTGATTGACCTGTTGCTCTCATAGCAGAAAAGGAAGTGATCAGGCTTCCTTATTATCCATTATGGAAAGGGAAGATATTCAGGTATTGTCCCGTTGGTGATTCTGATCTTTTTCTTTAAATCCAAAATGATGATATTGAGGAGTGAACTCAAGTAGATATGGCATTCTGGTATCCTTGGTTCAATATGAGAGGCTCAAATGTAATACACTACCGTACTGATGCCATGTCTTTTGGATGAAGTTTACGATAGTCATTTTTATCATGTCTCGGTTATTTCTTTCCTGCTTCACCAGAATCCTCAAAAACTAGAATGACGTTTACAAAGTTAAGAACAACCATAAGTTGCCATCAAGAATTTTGACAAACTGAAAGAAAGGGTGTAAAGGGCAATTCATGATTTCCTTTTGCAGATTACACGAAGCGGTACCCACCATCTCTTTCAGATGAAGTGTTTCGAGTAAAAGGGATTTCAAAAGGAAGTACGTTGCATAAGAATTTAATTGAAGCAAAAGTTAACACAGTTGAGGAATTTCTCAGACTGCTCAATAGGAACCCTGATAATCTCAAAGAAGTAATGCTCATATGCACTTCTTTTATTACATTCTTTATTTTCCTCCTAATGGCTCTTTTTAGCTAATAATGCTTCTTTCTTACCTCTGACCGTTTTTCTTTTATACATAGGAAGGTGACTTATGAAGAACTCAAACTATATCTTATGTGCTAGTCCCTAAATGGGGCTGAATGCAGAAGTCTCCTTAAAGGCTTAAACATTTCTTGCATGGAAGTAACATATCTGATCAGGAAAAGAAACATTTTTGTCAATTACTTGGAGTCCTTACAGAAAATAAATCAAAAAAATTGAAAATCTATTAACACTATTTTGAACAATGTGAAAGATGCATCAATTTAGTCCTTGGTGTTAAACTGCCAATATTTTATGAGAAATTCATGACAATTCTTCTTATCAGTGAATGGCCAGTTCACTGATAGCCTGTTCTAAAGTTTTCGAAGATTATGAGTTTCCATTCTGAACTTAAAGATTTCACATATTTTACCTCCTGTAAATCCATATTTTGTTTAAACGGGACCCTAGAACTGGAATTCTTTTGGAAGATCAACTTTCTTTGACGGAAGAACTAACATTTCTGTGGAATTGCAGATAATGAATGTGAGTGCTGAGAAGTTCAAGGTCATAGTTGACCATGCAAAGACGTGCCCAATTGGCGAAGACCTGTACTTGTACAATTCTAAAATCAGTGAAAGAAAAGCCAGTGTTGTTTTCGATGTTGTGGGATGTCTGCGAGGATTGATATATGATGACAAGTACATCCCTATTGACAAGCTCTCAGAAGATGAAAAGGTTTAGGCATTAATATTTTCTTGACTTGTCTTCTTTTCAGTTCTTGAATGTGTTATTTCTAAAGCTATTATTATTTGCTGCATTATGATATAGGCTGATGCCCACAAGATACTGGCATCTGCATTTTCGGATTTGGACAATGCAGAAACTATTGAGAATGAGGCCTCTATCGGCCATTTTATTGAAAATGCTTCTTGTAGTTTTCTTCCCCAGCCTGTGGAACCTACATTTGAGGATGTAGAATCTTTTGATAATGAGGCTTCTACCATAAATCTTGCACCTGGATCATCGGAGGCCAATGATGCTAACATCTCAAGATCTCCCAACCGGACTGAAAATGCTGCTG
Organism: Echites panduratus; assembly: GCA_035221335.1. Classification (NCBI taxonomy): domain Eukaryota; kingdom Viridiplantae; phylum Streptophyta; class Magnoliopsida; order Gentianales; family Apocynaceae; genus Echites; species Echites panduratus. The sequence continues at coordinate 4,679,188 of JAWZTD010000002.1, read as the reverse complement.
GCAGTACCTTTTCCCCCAAGATTTTGGAACCTGCATTCGAAGAGGTAGTGCCTATCGAGGATGAGGCCAGTGCTGGAGATACTTCAGGGACTTCTGGAACTAACGGTATAGTGGGAAGTAATGTTGCCTACTGGAATGTATCGAATGATGAAAGTGAAAATGCATTACCAAGCAATGAGCCAAGGCATTTGTCACCTGTTTATTCTTTTGGTCATTATTCTTTTGCCTATGATTTCCCCAATCATATGGAGATTGCAGGCCATACAATTGACGGTCCCATATATTCAAGAAGTTCAAGTGAAGACTTTGGTGAGCAACTGCAGATTTTCAGTGACGAATATCCCAATCAAAGAATTATTGCTGGTAATAAGCAGATGACTGGCACTCATGTTCCCTCTTCAAGGGCTGCTCGCCGGAGATGGCGAAGGGCAATCCTTGTTGTGGCTCTGGTAGACATGCAAGCACGGAAGAGGAAGAGGCTTAATTAGCGAAACTGTATATAGATTGCGCCATTCGAATTCAGGCTAAGTTCTTGTAGTTGCTGCCAGATATGAATATCTTGCGCAGGTATCAGAAAAGTTAAGGTTAGCAGTACTGCGATTAGATTACAGAAATTGGAAATTGAATTCATTACAGTTTTAGGATTCCTCAGATAGCATATGAAGAGCTAAATTATTAATTCATTTGAAACCATTCCTTTGTTCAAAATCCAAATTCTTATGTTTCTATTGTATTTATATGTGGTCCATGAAATTCAAATATTAAATTCACTGTCAAATCTTGCTGTCTGCAAATCTTGTATAAAAGTGGGATACACAGAAGTACGACACCAAGAATGGCCTTTTAGCCATTTGATCCTGGTAGGGCTAATGATCCATAACTATTTTTTCCTTTAATAGTCTCTCAATATATTAGGAGAAACCGTTTAAATCCTAAGGCTCAACTATCATTTAATAAAAAACCTATCGAAACCAATCAATTATATTACCGACACAATATAATTTTTAAAGAGAAAAATTATCAATCTTATCCTACTACTAATAGAAAAAAATTCTAAAAAAAAAATTAAATGCATTTGGATTAAACTCAAATTCTTTGACAACCCTGAGATTAGTTAGATTTAGCCAAAATAAAATTAACAATTTTACCTAAAAAAAATTATCCTATACCAGTAACATAACTAATTCTGACAAGTATTATGCCCAAAAATGGATAAGTTGTGACCAAAACAGTTGTCCATAATATATTGAAGTATCATAACGACTAAAAAAAGATCATATTATAGTTTGATATAATCACATGAGAACTAGCTAAAATCTCCACCAAGAATTCAAATTGTCTAACATGGAGGGAAAAAAACAAAAAAAGAAAATATTATATTTACTCGAAGTTATCACATGCAACAAGAAATACTTTCTTTGAAAAACAAGAAATAGTTTCTCTTATTAAAGAAAAAATGATTACATGAAAATAAACTTGATGCAGACCAAAATTTCTTCTGCCTTTAGTTTCCCCTTCGGAGTGTCACAAAGCAATTCTTGAGACTTGAGATGTTCAATCTGTAATCATTTGGTCAGATATTTAACTGAGATGGATCCATCGCTTATTGTCTTTCTCCAAGAGTAAGACAACAATTCCAGAGACTCAAGTTTTACAAGCCTTCCCATCATTGCATAACGCCTTCTGCAACAAAGAAATGATAAGATGAGCTAATTTTACACAGATTTTTCATGTATAATCCCGAATCTTTACGGAAACAAGCAAAAAAAAAAAAAAAAAAAATTAGTTTTACTGGCTCAAAGTAACTAATAATATCAGTGAGTCTTTTGTCTGATTAGTTTTCCTCATGGACTCCTTTAAAGATTTAAATGGTAACTTCAGGTTCTATGTAAATGTAGACAGTTACTTACTAGAAGTGTGCACATATCTGGCAATCCAGACTTGAGAAAAAAACACCAGATCCAAAGCCATTTATTCTTAGTTTCTCTTGGAGATCCTTTACTAAGTTATGACAGTAAACGATATGAAGAGAAACTAGAAATCAAAAGAAAATTCATTATTTGTTATCACAACAAAGTCTCCTAAATCCAATTACCAAAAGTTTGCATGTTCTGTTCACCTGAGCTATCAGCTACCACAATATCTGAAACTTAGACAGGGTTTTTTGTGTTGCTCTTATCAAAACCATCATCCAACTCAGCCCATAAAAATTCCACTTTCTATTGACAATATATAATCCAACATGACACATAAACTGCCTAGCTTTGTAACAAGAACTAGCAAACCTCTGCATTGAAACACCCTTATAGAAGGAAGTTACAGTTTTTGTTCTTTTGTCATCCAAACTCTGATTTGGGGAGAAGGAGAGTCCAATTTTGATTATACCCTTCCGAGCAACATTATGATCTCAGATTCCTTTGTTTGGCATGTTTCCTTGCTCCATATTAACTTGCTAAATTATACCATGAGGAAAGAAGGTTGGGAAAAGAGTTATTTCTAGAAGAAAGATCATAAAAGTTTCTGACAGCAGCAGCAGAAACACAAATAGAATGAAGAAATTATAGGATTAGACAGTTCATACAAACCTTATTCCGCCTAGCTTCCAGAACTTCTTCTAATGATGGACGGCCTGCACCATAAAAGGGTTATTATTATTTCGTCTGAATTGCAAAATTTCACAATAAGTTATTTTAATAGCTGCATAAAGCAGCATGGACAAGAACAGAAGAAAGAACTTTCATTAAGATTATGATTTGACACTCTGGCATCATATTGTTAAGAGGAGAAAAGAAGTTGAAACTGAGAAGATGAAGACTAGGGCAGTTCTTACTAATAAAATGAGAACAAATAAGGATGAAGAGGAGAAAAATGGAAGCAAACAAATAAAAAGGACTAACCAGTAATTTGAAGACGATACTTTGCCCAGATACCATAGATCGTGTCAGCAATTGTAGCAACCTGTTTATTTTCACTCTAAAGGTTGAGTTAAAGCTGTAAATAAAGACAAAAATGGGAAGAAATTTTCAAGCAGGATGTGAGACATTGATGTTAGCTGTCAAGGACTTACAGGTTCATATTTGGTAATTGCATAAACCCATCCAAGACCAACTGCTTCATATAGTTTCCTAAATGCCTTCAACAAGTTTAAAGTTTTCAGATCAGGTTGCTGTTATCTCAACAAAATCTAACAATTTAATCCCCATCCATCAGGAGTTAGACCAAAGAAGGCTAATGTCTGTACCTCAATATCTGTTACTACAGTTCCATCTGATTGTATTGCATGAATCCTTCCCATTACCTGAAAAATTTCACAATTTCCATTTTCAACAAAGCAAAGGAATTTGAAGCAGACATCTGTATCAGACTACTGTGTGTAAGTGACAACCAAATTACTAATTTCCTTCCCATCTGACATTGGATTATTAGATGCATGAAACTACCATCACTCTCATCCTTAAATGAACAGTTCAAAACTACCAAAAAACCTTGTTTAGCAAAAATAGTAATGTTCAACCAACATACAGTTTTGTAGTCAAGGCCTTGATTCTCCTCTGGCGAGTACTCTTCAGAACTTATGTTGACGAACTTAATGGTTCCGAAGCCCTTATTCCTCTCTCTTAGCATATTCACCTGGAAATAAAGCCATCCTACAATAAATTTAGTGGACACATACAGTAGTAATATCAGAACTAATCCAAAAATTTACCAAAATTACAAATTTCAAATAAATAACAAAATGTCAAAAACTAATTGCAGTCAGACAAACCTCTCGCATGCATAGTGGGCAATCGCCATCATATAGCATCTTGATTTTCCAATTCTCTGACGATTCCCAGTCATTTTCCTTCTCTGGAGTCTCAGGATCTAAAACTGTCGATTGCCTACCCTCATTTGTTGAACGGATTGAATACTTATGTTCTGCGGAACGAAAATTTAATAAAATTCAACTCATCCAATACAGTCATCAGACCAACTACCAGATAAAACTGAGAAAAGACAGAAATCTTCCAAGAATCAATTCTAACGTTTAAAGAATCATTAAAAAATCATTCCATTAGGTGCTTTTTCTTCATTGCAGGAGAAGTTATATAGACTCAATACAGAGGCCCACTGGATTTAACACTTGAACCAAAGAAAATCAAGAAAATCCAATATCCAAATAGGCATATAATCATTAAAAAGGAAATAATTTTAGAATCCGGTAGGTTCCAACTATAAGAGAAAATATGGACTATCGAACATTAAACAACTTTTACACAAGATTAGGTAGTAGCTGAGTGCGATAGTACCAGTTTGATTAAGAGGAAATCGAATTGGACTGAGGAAAACGTTTGAACCCAAGTTGTGGTGTTTGATCCCAAGATGATTCCTCGATAGGGTAGACAAATGGTATGCGTTTGCATGTTTCCGAATCGAAACTGCTGCAACTCTGAAGCTAAAAGCCATGGTGGTTTTCTGGACGGGAAGGAAGGAGGCGATGTCTCTGGGAGTGGGTAGTTAAATTCTGTCAAAATTGGCGCGGTCTACGTGGCACCGAGTGGTTCATTAAAAAATTTGAGGATGTGATTTGCTGCAGCTCATTTCCGTTGCTTTTCATGTGCCTTCTTATTGCTTGATGTGATTGGCTATGGCTTTAAAGCCAAAAAGAAAATAAGCCAAATGTATATTAGTATAAAAGAATAAGAATCATAAATATTAAGTCTTACCTACTATTTTACACAAGGTAACAAACTACATATAAGTAATTTGAAACAATCCAAAACTGAAATTAAAATGACTTCGAATACGAGGTACCCCATTCTCAAAAATCCTTCTCTGAATGTGAATGGCATGGATGGTAATAGTTGGAAAGTCAGTCATAAGATCTTATCGACCTACGAGGAAAAGTCCAAGAAATGAAATGAAGCAGTAGAAAGAAGACACGTCTCACTAATGCTCCTAATTTTCAAGTACTTTAAATTTAACATGCATATGATTGGTAGCAGCCGAGGGAGAAATCCCAGCAAGTAAAACTGTTTGTGTGTTTCTGTGTGGAGTGTGCGGCACCTACTGTTCCTCCTTTTTGTCACCACAATGCTTTATAAATGTCTTCTCTTACATGTCTTTAAGGCCCAAATTATCTATAGTGATTTTTTATGAGGAAGAAATCTAGGACGGAGGAGGAATGTCCAACTTCCAGTCTCAATCTTTAGTGAGCGGCGGCCCCTCTGGAGTAGGCCAAACTAGAAATGGAGAAGATGGGTATGTTTTAATTTGTCAAATTTTTTTTCCTTATCTTATTCGTTTGTATGAAAGTAGAACTAAAATGCTTAACGGAGAATAGGATGCAACAATCAAGAATTGATTTTGAATTCTGAGGTTTCTTTAGCACTTGAAAGATTTACATCAATTTCTGATGCTGAATACTGATTTTGTTGCTTCATTTCCTCTATTTATTTATTTATTTCATGGGATTTTGTCTCTTCTTGAACAGGTTTCAAAAAGAAGCTACTAAAGCCATAATAATGGATCTCTTCCACCATGAAATGAAGCCAATCATGGAGAATTTAATCCATAAAGTTGTAAGATGGCCAACCAATCCTGAAATTTTTTGTACTCTTTTTTTTAAAACTTATATTTCTATTTTTTATTTTTCACTTAATTTTTTGTACCCTTGTAAAATGTGTATCTGTTCATGTTATTACAGGATTATCATGCATAAACAATTGCAACTTTTTATACTGAGTCTGTCAAAATTTGGACTAGTTTTTGTTCAATATGTAAAGACTGCTTAGAATTGAAACTTTATATGAAGGATATATAAGTTGAATACTTGAACCAAATGTTGTACTATGGATTCATGCACTTTTAAACTTTTTAAACCTTGCTATGGACATTGGGGATGGTTACCTGCATGGCATCAGAACTTATTTTCACATCATAGTGCTCAGGATTATTCTTGGTTAGTTATTCTACCAAGTTTATTTGACAATAAATGTATTTTGGAGTTCCTTGATGTGGACCTGACTTCTTATCATGCAAACATCCAGTTTAGTTAGGGTGAATTCATGATCTATTGAAGTTTATAAGATTCGAATAAGACTTTAGTCTTATTATTGACTGGAACTGAGAAACAAGGATTGATGAGTTTTTTTATATTGCAATAAGATTTAAAGTTAATTTCTAGCACATAACCCCCAGGCCCCAGCACACAAGGATGCCTATGCTAGTGTTCATACTCATGCACACATAAAGAGATCTAATCAAATAACATATCACTACAGCATAGAGAAATCATGAATTGTTTTGTTTTCCAATATAATATGACTCCACGGAAGTTTAATATTTATGTGCAATCAGAACAAAAAATATTGCCACTCGTTATTTGACATTTTATCCAATAGTGAAATATACTAAAAGGATAACACTATTTCACCATAGTCTCTCTTTCATAGGCTTTCATAAATCACATTGAAGTTCTGTTTGCACTTCAACTCTTGTTTATAGAAATACATATATGTATATTTTCCTTTTTTCACAACTTGTGTTATTTCAACCTTTCAAGATCCAGCTGCTAGCATATGTTGTTTTGCTTTCCTAGATCATCAGGTACACGTGCAGTTAAAAAGGATCTTCCTTAGGCTTTCACATGGTTGATTCTCATTTTTACTGTATTTTGCATTATATTGTCCAACATGATTTTTGTCTAAACATAAAGTGATACTCATAATTGAACCCAACAATTGCCAAATATAGATGTCAATGAGAATTCTATGTGATTTGCAGCATAAGAAATTGGCAGTGTTAACTGTTGTCTGACTTAACTTTTCAGGTAAAAGAGGAACTAAGAAATCTTTTTACTGAACTTCAGAGGTCAGGAAGATATGCTGAGTTGAGTGCAATCTATTCACATGGTCAAATTTAATACCTTGTTTTTTGCCACTTTGACAAAGTCATGACATCTTTGCACCTGTTTTCCAGGACTCCTGAGAATCATTCTTCTTTGCCAAGGCACTTAAAGTTGAAATTCTTGAAGAATGTCTCCCTTCCTGTCTTGACTGGTGACGAAATTAGAGGAGAAGGATGTGCCGCCATTGGAGTAGCTTTGGTTGATCAGAATAATGAGAATTTTGTTGATTCTGGGCCTGAAGCGTCCGCAAAGGTAGAAATAGTGGTTCTTAGGGGTGATTTTGTTGGTGCTGAAGGAGATAATTGGACATTTGAGGAATTCAATGAAAAAATTGTGAGAGAAAGGGAAGGAATACAAACAAAAGTAAAGAAAAATGGAGAGAAAGAAATCAAAACCCCACTTCTTGCAGGAAATACAGTAGTAAATCTGAATAAAGGCATTGGGTTTATAAGAAATGTCAAGTTCAGGCAATACTCTAATTGGATGAAGAATCAAGAGTTCAAGTTAGGGGCAAGAGTCCTTGATAATTTCAGCGGGAAAAGAATAAAAGAAGCAGTGACAGAATCATTCATTGTCAAGGATCGACGCAGTATATGTAAGCCTTTTTTCGGTAAATGATATTTTTTATCTGAATTTTCAAAACTTCCGACAATTCCAATTATATTAAATCTACTGTTTCTCCAGCTTGGAGGCCATGGTATCCAAATGAGATAGATGATACTTGGTCTGCATTCGTCTATGTAAACTTGTACCATGTCTGCATCCCACCATTTTATACATTTCCATATTCTCTATACAACATTAATTCACTAATGTCTCCCTCAGAGAACACTGCCACATCAACGTTTTCTATCCCCGAATTGTTAGAACTTAAACCAAATCTTTTGTTCTATATTCTAGGTCATCCTAGAGATTTGGACTTTGCTTTATTGAAAATGAATCCCTTATATGAGATACTTGGCACTATTCATAATAGACAGTTACTGTCAATGGGCAAATGATGTTGGAGAAATCAAATAATTCTAATGTCTCTTGCTTCTCATTGGTAGGTGACAGGAAGGACAAACCTCCATGCTTATCTGATGATGTCTCAAAGCTGAAAAACATTCGTAGAGGTGGTACTCTCTATAAGCATCTTCATGATAAAAAAGTGAACACCGTAAGGGATTTTTTGATTCAACTCTTTAGAGATCCCGAAGGCCTGAAAAATGTAAATTTCTCCAACTCTTCCCCACAAATTATAGCTTCTTATGCTCTCTTCTCTTCGGGCATAAAATCAAATTGTGGATGATTGCATAGAAATTTTTGGTCCGAAATGCTAAGTTTTCTGAACTTGATTGATTTTCTTTACCTGGATAATGCAAAATATAATGCATTTTTAATTAGAGTTGTGCTATGGTGAGCTAAGACATCAAGTTTTACAGAATCACAAATTTATAGAATACAATGGTGAAGATTCTCTGAGTATGCCTTGAAACAGACCTGCAAGAAATTATTTCTCATCAAGAATCATGATTCTTTTCCTTTATTACCTCTGACATGCCGGCCATGAATGAAAATTTATTACTTCCCACCTTATTATTTATTTCTCTCTTGAGGCCAGTAACTTCTAATCTTTAGACTATGATATCCTTCTTTACTGTTGTTGTAGTCTGCTCTTTTACTTTGTTGGAAGAAAATGTCAGAGGCGAAAAACAAAATCGAAAGAAACCATGGTGAAATGCAGGTGTCTACTTAGAAATAATTTTATTGTACAATGATGCATATACAGTCTCGAGAAATGATAGAAAAGTAAACTTCTTTCTGTTTAATTAGACATTATTGAGATCCACAAAATTTAACTCCATTGCTTAGCAGTTCTTGATGAATTCTAATTCCTGTTATTGCTTGCAGATACTTGGTTTAGAAGAAAACTTGTGGGAGATGACTATGAACCATGCTAGACAATGTATTATCGATCACAGAATGTGGTGTTATTTTAATAAGCAACATGAAATGGCTGTTGTTTTCAATGTTGTTGATCAGGTTTTGGGAATAATCTATGGGTGCCAATATATTCCCGTGAATGAGCTATCTGAAAATCAGAAGGTATACTTCTTACCATCACAATCCCTTTCTTTGTATTGTTTCATCTGCTGATACTCTTTAGTTGATTCTGATGCAGGCTGATGCCCATAATTTGGCAAATGCTGCATTCGACCACTGGGAGGATATAATCTTTTTCTCTGACAAGAGTTCTCTTTTGCAACATTTTTCTTGCTTGTCTACTTCCGAGGAACCTTCATATTATTCGTCCAGAACTGACCTTCCTAGTGACTACACCGATGAGGCAACTGAAATGATACAAAATTCAGATTCCTCTTATGGGGAAATCAATTTATCGTTGGATTCTTCTACACATGCGAGTGCTACAGAAAATTTTGGTATACTTAATAATCACTACAATGAGGAGGTTCCTGCAGAACTGCTTTCATATTCACCAGAATGTCGCCTTACGATGTCCGACAGTATGAAATCCATAATGGAAATTGCCGTAAACTGTATTAGGCAACAGGAAGCCCAAAAGAGATGGAAAAGGTTGTCTATAGCACTGAAGATTTCAAAGACAAAGATGTCATCTGTAGGGGAGATTCATGTTCAAAAGAGAGCGAAAGTATGCTGATGAGTTACTTATATTCTTCGACTGCAAATTTATTTGAATGTTTAGGAAGAGAATGTTTGAGTGCTGATTAGATGTTAATGCTGGTAATTTCCTGAAACTATCTGATGAATGTGTCATTTTTATAAATCATCCTTGACTCTTTTCAGTTGGGTATTAGAGTATTCAGTTAGCTATTCCCCCTTCCCCCACATGTTTGACTTCTGTAAACATTTCTTGCTGCTAATAGAATCTGCAAGTAACTCCATAGAGCAGTTTCAAGGAAGGGACCATGTGAAAGAGACAACCTCAAATGATGTTAAACAAACTGAGGCTAGGTCAACATGTGCGCTCAGACGGTCTGTTTCTTTGCAATGTCATGTGATATTTCATCAAAGCGAAAATGCCTTTTTTCTTACTCAATCTTTTTTACTTTGTCTATTTGGAAACTAAATCATCTTTTTAATCTTTTCACGTTTTTAACCTTTTTTTACGTGGTCCAATAGATCATGAAAAGATATACATTTTACGTATTAATGGATAGAGAATGGAGGAAAAAATTGTGTAACCAATCACAGCATATATTAGAGTTAGAGATTCAATGGCAGCATTGTAAAGATGTTGTGATAATGGATTTTACACTTTGTCTTGATAATTGAAATGCAATTCAGGCTTTACAATCCAGGAGTAGGGATGACAATATGACCTGGCCTGATGGATACCCGACTTGACTTGATTTGTTTAGGACGGGTTTTATCTAACCTATTTAAGAATGGAATAAGTATGAATTTTGATTTTCAAGACCCGTATCGGGGTAGGTCGGGCCTAAGTCTACCTAGAGACCAGCCATGACCTGACTTGGCTTGCCCTGTATTGCTTTGTCTAGTTCTTACCTGACCTGAACTGTCTTGACCTGTCCTACCCTGTCCTGATTTGTCTTATTTTGACCTGTCTTGACCTATCTTATTTTGCTTTACTCTGTTATTATATTACTAGTGATAATAATATTATGTATATTGAAGACTAATAGTATTTAAAAATATTATGTATTACTCATTCTGACATTATTTATACATCCTTTGAGTTATATTATGTATTTAATTTATTAAAATTTAAAATAATAGATATAAAGAGGAAATTAATAATGATAATTTAGTCTCTTTTAACTCATAATTATCTCTTCTCAAACTACAACTCATAATTTTTAAGAATAATTTAATCTTTTACCATATATCACAACATGGGTTAATACTAAAAAAACAATAAATAAAAAATACAAGATCATTATGGAATAGGATCAAGAACTTTTTCTCCTTGCACTTGCCAGAGCTGCAAAAAAAAAAATTACCATTTTTATCAAAACCTTAATAAATCGGTGATTTAATCCGATGGTTCAAAGAAAAATCAACATCTAAATAAATATTTTTACTAAAAATATCACAAAACTCTCACCTACGGAATAGTATCAATCTCACCACATTTCTTGCTTTTTGACCACTGAAAAAGACTCCGGTACGGGGCATCAAATACCTTGGACTAAGCTTAGGTCAATGAGCCCTATGCTCCATGGCCTCCTGGATAGGGATGGCAATGGGGGAGGTCGGGGCAGGTCTTTTAAAATTCAAACGCTTCCTGCCTCTTTTAGAGGTAAATTTAACCTGACCTGTGATTTATCACGGATCTATCAATTTATATCTGTGACCTATCTTGTTCTGTTCTCGTGAAGCTCGAACCGTAAAACCTATCCTCATTTATTTCAAGTAGTAGAATTTGATCCGTTCAAACCCACCCTGACCTATCCAGACCTGTTCCGTTATTTGAATTACATAAAAAAATCTAAAATACATAATAAGAATTTAAACAATACATTCATTTAATTTAAACATGATTTTAAGAGTAAGCCTTATTTTTGTAAAAGAAAAGTATATAACATTTCATTAAATGAATTAGTTAAAAATATTTTTATAACTATTTTCACTAAAAGATAAAAATAATAAGTTTGAAAAATAAAAAGTCTTCCCTTCCTTACTATTTATAAGTCGCTCGCAATAATTTTATAAAAAATTAAGGTAATATATTTTTTTAAATATCTCTATTTATGATTCTAATCAAACTAATAATATTAACTAGAAAAACAAAAAGAGGAATAATATTGTAAAAAAAAATCACTAAAATATCTAAGAAACTAACAACAATGATTTATATTTAGTGACAAAAAAAGTTAACTCAAAAGACGTATAAATAATGACGGAATGAGTAATACATAATATTTTGAAATACTATTGGTCTTTAATATACATAATATTATTATCACTAGTAATATAATAATAGAGTAAGACAAGATAAGATAGGTTAAGGCAGGTCAAGATAAGACATATCAGGGCAGGGTAGGACAGGTCAAGACAGGTCAGGTTAGATAAGAACTAGACAAAGTAATATAGGGCAAGTCAAGTCAAGTCATGGCTGGTCTCTAGGCAGACCCAGGCTCGACCTGCCCCGGTACGGGTCTTGAAAATCAAAATTCATACTTGCTCCATTCTTAAATAGGTCAGATAAAATCCGTCTCAAACAAATCAAGTCAAGTTGGGTATCGATCAGGCCAGGTCATATTGGCATCCCCACTCCTGGATTGTAAAGCCTGAATTGCGGTTTCAATTATCAAGACAAAGTGTAAAATCCATTACCACAATATCTTTACAATGATACCATTGAATCTCTAGCTCCAATATAGGCTGTGATTGATTACACAATTTTTTCCTCCATTCTCTATCCACCAGCACGTAAAATGTATATATCAATTAAAGTTCATTTTTTGTTCAAAAAAAAATTTTTTTTTGATACATCCCATCTTAGATGGATGGTTTAATTTGAATTCAAAAAAAAATTTCGTTTTTGAGCAAAAAATGAACTCTAATGTAAAGATGCATTTTACGGAATTTGATGACACCATCTAAACAGATGGTGTATTAAAATCACACCCATAGTATTGCTATCATCAACATGATTATGTGGGGTAGCTACTGGGGTAGGGGTGATGAAGTGATGTGATTCTTGCTTTTGAGAAGAAATCAAACAAACACACAAACCACACCAAGAAGAAAGGATTTCATCTAT